>VXBW01003038.1:3457-29340 GCA_013400375.1 Thinocorus orbignyianus
AAAAAAAAAAAACCAACCCAGAAGCATTGAAAATTGATCATCTTGATTACAACAAAATTTTCCATTAAGAAAATCTTCCAAACAAGGAAAATGTACATGTGTAATTGCAATTTTAAGTGGTAAAGCATAGATATGGATGTGGGGGGAAAGGCACACTCATAGAATCATAAAATCATAGAATCATAGAATTGTTTAGGTTGGAAGGGACCTTTAATATCAAGAAGTCCAACCATCAATCTAATACTGCTAAGAAAACATCACTAAACCATGTCGCTNGTGACCCAAGTGCATGACCCAGCACTTGGCCTTGTTGAACATCATCCCATTGATCCAGCCCTTTCAGATCCCTCTGCAAAGACTGTCTAGCCTCCAGTAATTCAACATTCCCACCTAACTTGGTGNCAGATTTTTCCTAACATCCGATCTGAACCTCCCCTGATGCAACCAGAGGCCATTTACTCTTGCTCTGTCATCTGTGACTTTGGAGAAAAGACCAACCCCTGCCTCTTTACAGACTTCTTCCAGGTCGTTGTAGGGAGTGATAAAGTCTCCTCTCAGAATCNAGCCCTTTAGTCAGTTTTTAACATAGCAGAAAGTACTCCCATCCAAGACACGGGCAGCCCGTTTCTCCAGGAGGATATTGGAGGGGAGACAGTATCAAAGGCCTTACTTAAAGTCCAAGTAAACAACATCCATAGCCTTTCACTCATCCATCACTTTGTCATAGAAGGAGATCAGGTTTATCAAACAGGACCTGTCTATCATGAACCTGTGCTGGCTGGGCCTGATCACCTGGGTGTCCTTCATGTGCCACTTAATTACACTCAGGATGATCTCTTCCATGAAATTTCCAGGCACCAAGGTGGGACTGACAGGCCTGTAGTTCCCTGGATCATTCTTCCAACCCTTCTTCCAGATGATCATTGTGAGAAAGTAACAGAAGGTTGGCTAGCAGGCCTGTAGACACGCTTAAGTGTGACTCACATGTGGGGTGCTGGAAAACACGTATACCATACTGATTGTTACTTAGCTTTGTGTGCTCCAACAAGTAGAAAATCTGCACTTAGATAACATTCGTCTGGGATGGGTTCAGGGGCATCTTATCCAACATGCCTGAGATTCTTGCTCTGCTGTTGAAGAGATCAAAGCACAGCAGAAAACTCTGCCTGCTGGAATCCTTGAAATACAGCCCAGAACAGCAAGTGTGAGGGCTCTTGCTCTCAATCCCTTGATAGCAAGGACTCTCTGGCTAATAAGGGCACTCTTTTTAAGGTGCCTGGATCCCCTGCTTGCCTGCCTCCGCCCAGGTGCTACTTCAGAGATTCCCCAATCCATGAGGTGTTGAGATTAAATCTATGTTTTGCCTTTAATCCATGGTTTTGTGGTTGTTTCTGCGTCCTCCCCGCATTAGCTCACACAATCAACACATTTGCTAGACACCAGTCAGCTATGACCTCCCCAGTTTGCCAGGGCTGCTGCAAAATGATGGAAAGTGAGTCAGTGAGAACTTGTTCCAGCTCCATCTTTACCCTCATGTGGATCCCTTTTGACCCCATAGGCTTATTTATAACCTATCGGAGCAGGTCCCCTCACCAGCTCCTTTTGGGTGACAGGGGCTTCATCCTGTTCCCCACCCCTGTCTGCTAGCTCAAGGGCCTGGGTACTCAGGGAATAACCAACTCCACTAATAAAGACTGAGGTAAAGAAGGCATTAAATACATCCTTTTTCATTATGTTATCTCCCATATGCAATACAGGATAGAGATTCTTCCTTGACTGAAAACCGAAAAAAAAGCAAAATCTTCCCTTCTTCCCTATTAAAAATGGAGGAGAACATAAAAAATAGGTCAAATACATAAATGGAAATAAAAAAAATAAATTCTTCCCCTATCTGTCTTTCTAGATATCTGAGGCTGAAGCTGACAGAGGTCAGTGAGGAAAACAATTTGTTTGTGGCACCTTTCAGGACTCTGAAAGTCACTTTCACAGCTTCTTCATTGAACCCATGTCATGGTTTCTGCTGGGATGTGATTGACTTTCTTGCTAGCAGCTGGTGTGATGTTACGTTTTGGATTTGGGATAAGAATGGTGTTGGTAGCACTAATGTTTCTGGTTGTTGCTAAGCAGTCAAGGCCTTTTCTGCTCCTCACACCACCCTGCCAGTGAGTAAGCTGGGAACGTACAGAAAGTAAAGAGGAGACACAACTGGAACAGATGACCCTAACTGACCGAAGAGAGATTCCATGCCATGTGACATGAAGATCGGTGTATAAAACTGTTGGAAGAAGAAGAAGAAAGAGAGGATATGTGGAGTTCAGGTCTTTCTAATAACTGTTAAGTATGATAGAGCCTTGCTTTCCTGGAGGTGGCTGAACACCTGCCTGCCAGTGGGAAGCAGTGAATGAATTACTTGTTTTCCTTTGCTTGCTTGCACAACTTTTGCTCCACCTATTAAACTGTGTTTATCTCAATGTATGAGCTTTTTCTCACTTCTCCAGTTCTCTCCCTGACTTCTGCTGGTGGGAGCAAGTGGTTCTAGTTGCTGGCTTGAGTTAAACTGTGACAACTCAGCATGATAGAAATCTACCCTGAAAAAAAGTGACCATTTTATGATCTCCTTAATACATGAGGCTGGGTTAAAGCTATCTAACTAATAGCACTTCATTTGTACAACAATGTAAAAGTACATATAAAAAGGAGTGATGGTTGTATTATTTTAAAATATCTTGTAATAAGCTACAACATGTTAGAAAATTATTTCTCTCAAGATATTAGATTAAGAGTAATAAAGGATCAAGTTCTTACTAGCAGTCAGTAACAAAGCAGTCTTAGCTTAATAGTCAAGGACAATGGAAATAACTTTATTTCTACTGACTGTTTGTACACTTCTATTTTCATTCTTTCAGATTACTTTTGTGATTGGCCTTGTGCTAAATTATTTGGATAAAATCTGATAATAATGACAGGGTAATTATATAAAGGAGTCATCTGGATCTATGCTAATGAACAACAGCTTCACTGAGGAAAAGCCATGAGGTTTCAACACCATTGATTCCCACTAAATATAAAATAACTTAGTACAAGATACTGTATGTTTTACAGAATTTGTATTTTTGTGGCATTCTAAAATAAAGTGCTTAATAACTAGACTCATTAATGGTAATGGTGAATCAGTGAGATTAAATATTTCTATAAATCATTTTATTAATAAAACAGAGGGCTCATTAAAGAACCATTGAACTGTTAAGCTGCAATATTTCAGTATCAGCATTTTATAAACATTTCAATTAGCTCAGGTTGACAACAAAGGAGAGGAGTAAAATAGTTTATACACTGTACAGGACACAGACCACCAGCTCAGCTTGTTGAGAAATAAGGGATAATGTTTCAGTGAAATCATAACTGCATAGCAAATTGAACATCTTTAAAAATAAATATATAAAACATCTCAATTTGTGCCTTTCAAGGACCTTCTGAAGGACTGTGGGCTGCTACTGTTCACTATATCATTTTACTATTATCCTTAGAAGGATGACTGCCAACCTGAAAGGAATTTGAACAGCCGAGGACAAAGAAGTACATACTTAAACACCAAAAGAATAATGATAGCTTTAGAGAATAAAGTGAAGAATAAAGTGCCCTCAGTAAGAATGTTTTACATAAGTAAGTAGAGAAAAATCTTAGCTAGAAATCTGCACTTCAAATGTGCTACAACTGAAATCAGAAAATGACCACAGAGCAAGTGTTGGGAGAATGTCAGACAGACATAGTATTCTGTTTATCTTGAAATTCTTCATGTCTAACCTTTACTCAGCTCTTTTCTCCATAATTTTCACATACNAACAAGGGAAAAAACTTGGGTATTTGATTTCACCCTCTCAGTGTTCTCTCTTCTCCAGTTCTGAATGATACTAATGCAAAAAGGAGTTAATGTTGGCTAAAGTAGGGAGAGAGAGAGAATATGATGGTAGAAAAGGTAAGAAAAGGTGTACTCTCAGAATCTGGGATTCCTCCACCAGAGGAAGAAAACAGTTTTGTTCTAGTCTTGAGTTTCTTGAACTATATTTGAGGGAGGGAGAAAGAGCTTTTTATTTCAAGCTTAGTGTATCAAGAAACAATGCAAGATATTCTCTTATTCTCCACAGAGTTCTGAAATATGTATTATTATATAGTAGAGGCAGGACCTTCTTTTTCATCCCATTTTGTTGATGTTGCCATGAAACTGTTTTTCTGAATGTCAGTAGACTTTCAACCATAAGGCCAAATTCATCTTTCATGTAAGTGGTGTAATTCTCTGAAGATAAAAGAACTGCACAAAGTTACTCAAAAGTAAATCTTGTATAAACATATCATCAACTCTTTTCCAAAGCTCTTTTGTCCATTAACTGAGGTACTCAGTGGAAGAACACTACCTGTTCTTCCACTGTAGTAGTCTCTCACTGTTGGTTCTCACTGTGGGAGCATGAAGGGTACATGAACTCTCTCTTAACTGGCAAGATATTAATGCTTAAGTGGCACAAGTGTTACTGAGACTGGATTTTTCTTTTTTTTTTTAATTAGCTCAACAACATTTTTTTTTCATATTGTTAAAAGCCTTCAAATTCCATGAACTTTAAAATCTCATTTACTTATATGATTATAAAATGGTACCCTAAACCACTTCTAGAATTAAACAATCAGGAATAATCTTTCTTTTGGAAATATTATAAAAGCAAATAACTGAATTGAAAATAATTTTTAAGAACTTTAATTGTAGTATGGGAAAACAGTCTTTGATGCCTTGATGTTTAGTTTTGGTTACAAGGTAAAACCATGTGAAAAACAAAATGAGATTTAGTCTCCTAAAAAAGAGATTTAGTATCCTAAGCTGTCAAAATCTTGATACCATAAAAAATTTTGTCTAAATTTATATCAAAACCAGAAATAACACCATATTGTACTTTGATACCTACCCGCAAACAATGCAAAATATTTGGCTGATCTGTTAGAATCTCTCCCAGTTGTATTAAAAACAGTTTAAGTTTGTTGTGATGTATTTTGCTTCACTGGATTTGAAAGCCTAGCAGAGTATCTAGGATATCTAAATTACTTTCATTTACATATACATGTGATAAACATGAGCAAATTTTGATTAATGTTTACATTATTTATCTTACAGAGTGGTTAAATCTAATGAGCACTTACACTAATCACTTCTGCATCAGGAATAGGGGAATAAGTTTGAAAAGACTGCATAATAACAAGGTTTAAGAAATTAACAAGGTCAAAAAATATTCATTAAAAAGTAGAATAGATCCCTAGGGATACAGGTAGAGATAAATGAAAAATTTGGCATAAAAAATGATGATTAATAACTAAACTACTTAACGTTTATCATAAATTGTAGAATCATGAAATCACAGAATATTTGGGGCTGGAAGTGGCCTTCATGCCAGGCCCCCTGCCATGGGCATAGGCATGTTTCACTAGATCAGATTGCCCAACACCCATCCAGCCTGACTTTGAACACGGTCAACTATGGGGTATCTGCAATCAGGTGACCTGTCCACCACCCTGTCTCACCACCCTCATCAAAAAGAAGTCTTCCTTAACATCCACTCAGACTGAAACTCTCTTCATTTAAAACCATTGCCTCTTGTCCTGTCACTAGAGGTCTTTGTAAAAATTTTCTGTCCATCTTTCTTAAAAAAACCCTTCATACACTGAAAGTTTCTCTCTAACAAGGTCTCGCTAGAGCCTTCTCTTTTACAGGCTGAATACCTCAAGTCTCTCACACCTCCTTTATAGCAGAGGTGTTCCAGCCCATCTTTGTGACCTTCCTCAGGACATGCTCAGACAACCCTGTGTCTTTCTTGTACAGGGGACGCCAGAGCTGGATGCAGTATGCCAGGTGGGGTCTCATGAAAGTGCAGTCAAGGGCAGAATCACCTCTCTTGACCTACTGGCCATGCTTCTTTTGATGCAAGTAAGGGTACAGTTGACTTTCTGGGATGCAAACACACACTACCAGCTAATGCACAATTTTACATCAAAGAGTGTCACCAAGTCCTTCTAAGTAAGGCTGCTCTCCATAGATATTCCAGTCTGTACAGATACTGGGAGGTTGTCCTGACCCAGGGCAGGACCTTTCACTTTGTTGAAGTTAATGAGATTGACATAGGCTTTCTCAAACCTGTCAAGGTTCCTCTAGATGGCATTCCTTCCTTCTACTGGATCAACTGCACCACTCAGTTTAGTGTCATTTGCAAGCTTGCTGAAGGTGCACTCAATCCCACTGTCTATATCATCAATAAAGATATCAAATAAATTTTGTCCCAGTACCAGCCCTTAAAGAATACCATTAGCTACTGGTTTCTACTTGGACATGGAGCCATTGACTTTAACTCTTTGGACATGGTCATCCAGCCAATCCCTTAACCATCTAACAGTCCATCCATCAAACACATATCTCTTGAATTTAGTACTAAGAATGTTGTAGGGGACCGTATCACAGCCCAGAGAAGCCTAGCTAGATCACATCCATACCTTATCTGCTGATGCAATCACTCCATCATACCAGGGAACCAGATTAATCAGGCAGAATTTGCCCTTGTTGAAGCTATGTTGACTGTCTCTGATCACATCCTTGTCTTCCATATGTTTCAGTACGTCCTCCAGAAGGATTTGCTCCATGCTTTTACTAGGCACAGGGATAAGGTTGAGTGATCAATAGTCCCCAGTGTTGTCCTTTTCACTCTTTTTAAAAAATGGGACTGAATTTTCCCCTTTTGCAATCACTGAAGAATTTGTCTGACTGCCATGACTTTTTGAATATAATGATGAGTGGCTTGGGCACTATATCACCCAATTCACTCTGGACCCTGGGAAGCATCTGTTTTAATATACATACAGCTATTTTCATTTGAGGAGCTCAGAATGTTTGACAATAGTTGACTTACTGATTTTCACAGAATACAAAATTGCAGCATTAGAAATTTACAATCATTACTTCATATTCTAGTGTGTGATATAATTCTATATGTTATATGAATCACAGCAAATTAGCAGAAAAGAAGTGAAGAAGAGTATTGAAGAAAAACTATCAAGAGCATTATACTCAACTATAATAAAAAATATATTGTTGAAACATGGCCAAGATGGGAGGTCTAATGTGGTCATCTGCTTTATTAAATGTGCCATTTACTCTTACACTGGTAAAGATACATCCATTTTACTTCTCCAGGGAATCTATATTCAGAAACCTGTCTTCCAAACCATACTGAGTTATGACTCAAAGGAAAGAGTGACACGTACTGAATCGTCACTTCCTTCATCCAGCAATCTTTGCTGAAAATCATCGTTGTTTGCTGGCCAAAAGAAAAAACACGATCTTCCAAAACAAACAGTTCCAGACATTCCAGGCAGACCTAAATGTTATACCTGAGCTGATGATTAAAGGTGAATAAATTGTAGTGCTACAGTCACTGAGTCTGGAAACAGTACTTCTGGTTTTGAGATAGAGGGAAGTAGGGAGCTGGGAAGCTGTGAACTCCATATGTTGAAGAAAACATGCAAAAATATCCATCAGCCTACCTCACTGACTGTCAACTCACATGACTAATGCCCTCATCCCACAAGCCTTCAGAAAAAGTCCAAGGAGCCACAAAAGTGATGCCATAAATTTCTGGCATGAATAATGAGCATTAAAATTGTAATGTGGTATTATAATCCCAAGGGTTCCCATACTTTTGCCTGGAATCAGTGGAAAATCAAATACTCTGATAATAACTATGCATATATCTTTGTCCAGCACAGAATTATTGAGTGTCTGGTAGTAATCAATATTTCTTTTTATTATCCACAAAAATTTCTGACAGTGTCAAAAAATTAGCATTTTATGTCATAAACTATTTAGTACCTGCTATCACATCACATCACAGTAGATGCATTAAAACTAAAACAAAATAAACCAAATAGAAACTGTTAAATACTTATTTAGGAAACCTTTAAGTCTTCCTGGAGTTGTTGGGATAAAAATATATATATTTACTGAATGCACCAATCAGGCTTGTGTCTTGCATTATTTATCTGCCTCCAACAAGTTAATCAATACTTTAAAGGAAACCGTTAGTTTACTATGAAAAATTAGGAAAAGTTTTCATTTAAAGTTTTCCCAAGTCTAATTCATAACAAAAATATAAAATTGTTATCCATTTTTTATAAAGAAAGGAGTAGACACAGTCTGGACCCTAAGGGAAAAGCAAAACTTTTAAAAAACATTAGATAGATAATTTCAATCTTTTTTTTTTATTTACTTACTTTTTTCCAAACTCTCTCTTCAAAATACAAAAGCCTTTTGATTTACCCTGACTGTATTGGAAAAGTTCTTACCAGAATCTATGGAGATCACCTGTGGTCCTTGTCATGTTGGTTCTGTAGCAATAAAAAATGAACTGCTAATAGCCACAACATTTCATAAAAGGCATTACTATGAACAGCTCAATTGATCTGTTGTCCATATGAATGTATTTTTTGTAAGTCAGCAGGTATGCACAGCATATGCCCATAAAACAAACAAAAAGAAAGCTTCAGACATCACAATAGAAATTTTTTTTCATACCTATATGGCAAACATACACGGTGTAAAAAGTTATTTTAGCTACTATGGATGTATCTGAGTGCTCTGGGTTAACACAAATGCCCACCTAAATTGAGAGATCACTTTCTGGTATGATGTACAACCACAACTTACAAAGCAAGGTTTTGGTCAGGGCTGGCTGGTTGGCTGTTCCACTCTGAGCATGGTGACGACACAAACTATGTGATTCTCCAGTCCAGAACACAATTATAGAAAAATATATGATACAGTCATTTTAGGATTGCAGCTCAAAGCTTGTTTTCACCAATGAGATAAGAGATTACCTGGTTTTGCTAGGAGACAAAGAACTTCTGGCCCTGATTTTTGAAATCTCCCTACTTTGTTGCTATGTTTTTTCTTCTCACAGTTATTCAGTCACTGCTTTTTCTTTCACTTGGCTTAATGCAAAGAGAATTAAGTATAACAGTGGTTTCTGCAGTTATGATTTTTTTTGAGCTAAAAGCAGGTCAAAACAAACTGAAGAGGCTGATTCTGTGGAAAAGTATCAAGTGAAAATGTTTTTAAAAAATATGTGAATTAATTACGTGGCTTAAACCTCCATGCTTCACGTCATGCAGGCAAATGATCCTGATCAAAGTAAAATCTTTAGATTTTTGTAAAGATGGGCTCAAAGAGGCTTGGTATGGAAATGTGCCTTCTACTAATCTGGGAAGCGATCCAAGAGGAACTGAGCAAGCCTCTGTGTGGATAATGGACATGCAGGGCAACTCAACAGAGGGGAACCTCATTCACCACCAGGGAACTACTTTGAAAACTTTTTAAAGATCATGCTAAAGTGTTAAAAAATTCTAAATCAAAATCTTGCACTTAGCAACAATTAAAATTTAACAAGATTGAACACTTAACTAACAAAGTAATATTAATGTGTAAAAGAAATACTGAGAATTTCCTTTTTGTTTCTTTTATTTCAGACTGGGTTAAATGCAGACCTTGGTAAGAACAATACGACAATGGGATTTCAAGTAATAGCTCAGCTCAGATTTTCTTGAAAATACTGTTCCCTTTTCCACCAAAGGCAAGATTCTCCAAATCTCTTAGAACTAAGAATTCTAGAATCACAGAATCATAGAATGGTTCAGGTTGGAAGGAACCTTAGAGATCCCCTAGTTCCAAACTCCCTGCCCCGGGCAGGAGCACCTTCTGCTAGACCCGGTTGCTCAAAGCCCTGTCCAAGCTGGCCTTGAACAATTCCAGGGACAAGCCCTTTCCTGGACAACTTGTCCCAGTGTCTCACCACTCTCATAGTGAAAAATTTCTTCCTAATTTCTAATCTAAATTTCCCCCGTTTCAGTTTAAAATCATTACCCCTTGTATCCATGCTTATGGACAGATGCAATGGTGGGTATGTTGCTGGAATAATGATGGAGTTTACCATCTGATATGCGCAATGAGCAGATATTTCCAGAAGACTGAACAGAGTTACAAGTTATGCAGAGTAGTTACGTAAATCCTGATTAGATGTATTAAAAACCTTTGAGAACCTGGACTTAAGCACTTTCTCTCTTAATAGAATTGCTGCTCATTTTCATCTAGCGGCTTGCCTTCTGGGTGACTAAAGGGACCTTAGACCAAGTTACAAAGGAGTTAAATGGCCTTGCGAACAAAGTGACTGCTAAGAGAAATTCTTACGGCCAGCTAGACAGTGATTTCAAATAAGTTTGAATAACACTCTTTAGTTTAAAAGCCCTGTGTGACAGATAATCAAAAGGCTGGTAGAACGGCAAATCATGAGAGATTTCAAAACAGCTTTGCCTTATCCTTGATGGATTTAAAAAAGATTTGTGAAATTTTGTTATTAATTTTAATTTCATTTATCACAAGATCCTATACCTTCTCTATTGTCACTTTGAATGACTGCAGAAGAAACATTTTCTAATGCTTCACTTTGCAGGAGCAATCAGATTTGTAAAAAAATTCAGAAAATTAAGATGATTTAGGAACAGAGTTATTTATGTAATTTTTTTAGCTAAACCTAATCTATAGAATTGTGGGTAACGCAATGTGTAGAATACAAAATCTCAAAATTTTAACTGTCACTGCTTAGAAAGTGAGTAGGTGAGAGGACCAAATTCGTAGCAACTTATTTTCTGCTTTTTTCATACTGAGAAAAAAAATGCCATCTTGATTAAAAATGAACTGAGGGAAATTATGTCCAGATCTACTTTACCCTTGGACTAGCTTTGATGCCAGCATTTATATCTGAACTAACACTGGGAATCACAATAGGATTAAATAGTGCTAACTATTATGATATAATTTCTTACATTATTTATTTAAAAAAAAAAAAAAAAAAGGTAACCACTTTAACAGTTGCAGTTCTGTATTATGGTAATGAACTTAATCACATTTCATACTCCCAAGTTCCTATAATAATCTATAGAGGTCAGGAAGGATTTGTCTTTGATGGACAGTCTGATCTCCGGGATTGGCTTTTTTCCCTGTTTTCCTCTGAGGCACATATCAGCCTTGGCCATGTCTGTGCTCTGAGATGATAGATAGACTCTACCAACTACGTGTCAGACATACCTTTCTCCCCTGCTTAAGAAAGGAATTTTCCACTCTTTTAGACTGGCAGGATCCTTTAAGGGACTTTTACCTTCTGAAATAAGACGTATGATTGACTTGCTGAGATAACTGGAACATATTGCTTCCTTGCCAAACATCGAATGCTGCCTTCACCTCTCCTGCAATTACTTTTCCAGAAATATTAAACTTGACTAACATCTGGTTTTCTTAGTATCTGTCTGGTTAATATATCAATAACCTATTAACTTCCTTCCCAGAATCTAGAAAATCAATCAAGGCATAGGGTCTTACAGAGTCTCATTTGGATCTAAAACTAAGACACCCTAGCATCAGTGAAATGTAGGGGTAGGGTTGGAAGGGGCCTCAAGAGGTCATCTAGTTCTACCCATGACAGAGTCACCACATCTATCCAGTATTCAGTCATAATGCTTTGAGGATTTCTGAAGGGAAAGATGAAAGCTTATAGCAGAGACAAATGATGGTGTATCCCCTGTTATGTTAATATATATTAACAATATGTAATTATACTATACTGACATTATATAACCATACTATACTTATATTCTAACTATACTAATTAATTTTAGTGAGTGGTGCTGCTGGTTTGACTGCTATAAGCAGAACTAGATTGAAGCCAAGTAATTTTTGTGAACATTCTGCATAGTATGCTTCTGGTAAGATCAACTAAGGGATGTCTTTTTCACAAAATTATATGAACCGTATTGTGTTTGCTAATAGATGGCTGACTACCCAGATATTCCCTAATTTGTTTATGTGATTTATCCTTTGGGGTTTTTTTGGTATTGTATTCTCAGCCATGGTGAATTTCAAACTGTTAACTTTAGACCTATTTTCACAATCATTTTCATTCCTGAATGTGTCAGCCAGAATAATTGGTGCTGTTGCACTGAACTCATGAAGCATTGAGCTTAATGCAGACAAAAGGCATCTTCTCAGGGATTATCATTTGTTAGAGTATTTGGCGGGTACCAGACAATGAACAAAACTGATGTCCTACTGGTATCTTAAGCGCTGCAAGTTAGATTGGGGGNAATAATCAAAAGTGTGAAGTGCTATTTATTTTACCAAGTTTATCATCATCTGAGTATGTCTGAGAATCTGTACCTTTTATTTCTAAAATATAAAAAATTCAATGCCTCATTATTATACAGATGCAATTTTATTGTTGTTGTTTGTATTGTTAAAATCTGGACACTTAAAAGTAACTTCCTAGGGGATTTCTACCATAAAGCTTTTTACTTTATTTGTGGTAGTGCCCTCTTCTGTTTATTTTCATTAGCTTTCAATAGGCTGCTTAAGAAAATCTACCTAGAGGAATATCCAGTTTGGAGATCCAAAACAGGGCTGTCACATGTCAGCCTACCCTGCACTACACTGTCACTGTATAAGAGAAAAAAAAAAGCAGGTCTAGGTGCCTGGGATGCTTAAGCACAGGTATTCCAAGGATGAAGAGGCAGCTGACCAAGAGCATTCTGTACCAAAAACCCACTTTAAGTGTCTGAATTCTCCAATGTCATAAGTGTCTTTTAACCCACCACAAACCGGTGCAATATGATAGAAGAAAACAAGGTAATTATGCAATCTGCTACTCAGAATCAGGATCCTGCTACACTCAGATACTATACAAACAAGGAAGTTTCTGAACTAAACGAACGTGCTGTGCTTGCTACTTGCAGTCACTTCCGTAGGAGTAGATCATGACTCCTGCAGACTGTCCTCTTCCCTCACTTCAGATTTCACACACTCAGTCTCTCCCCTTCTTGAAAATTCAGGGATGTGCACAAGAAGTTTGAAACAATTGCATTCCCATTGAAATTACTATCCATTTGTGATTTGAAGTAAAACTAGGCTGTTAGCTTTTTTTCCTCAGAAACCAGAATGTGTGAAATACCTCTTGAAACTAAATCCATTGGAGATTTTTGTTGAAGCACTTTCCTTTCAACCTGGATTCTGTTTCTTTGTATGGGGTGTGTCATCACCTTCCCATCTCCTTGCAGAAAGAAGTGTTAAGAGAAAGGTTTGTCAGCTACATTATTTTTATATTCTTTGCATAAAGCCATTCTTACAAACAATAGCATCTAGAAGCAATTCAGCTGAAGATATCTCAAGCCAAGTTTTTACCATGCAAATATTAGGAAGGAAGTTGGTATAAACAAAATGGCACAACCCTAAAATTATAGGCTTTAGTAAGTGGTGAAATCATCTGTTTTTTTATAATGAATGATTTGGCAAAAGCCATGTGAAAATACTTCCATTTATAAGTTAAGAGGAAAAATACCTCACGCAGGAAGGCTGGCACTATGAGCATCAGTGAAGCTTGATATTCCCACGCTCAGTGAATTACCAATAACAGGTCTGTAAGTCCTGGGTTGCTTTACCTTGTTACATTTTAAAGCTACCAGGGTGGGAAAAATACTAACATACAATGTTCCACATTGGCTAAATAGCAATAAGTCACACACAACAGGAAAAGAAAAATTGCCAGGCAACAATGCTGAGAATGGATATTTAATTTAGAATACATTATTTCAGTAGATAAAAATAATTATATTTAATGTTTTAAGTTGTAGCAGTTACTTACCAAACCCAGGAACAGACAATCCTCAGTTAAAGAAATCACTTCAAAGAGGGACAGGAATATCTTTTTAAGGACAGGTTCCTTTTTCTATATTGTGTTGTTTAGTGCTACATGAAAGACGGAGATCCTTATTTTTTCTGCTCTTGAAGTATCTTTATAATCAAGTTGTACTAAGTATATAGTAATTGCATTATTATATACTTAGACTTGCAAACATTAAGTTCTCAGTCTTCCATCAGAATATACTTAACAGCCCACAGATACGTTGCTGTGGAACCTTCCAGAACATGACATCATCAGTATTAATGTAACAATACCACTGAAATCAATGCCTGAAATGTCACTTCAAAGTAAAGAGCCCAATGCAGAGCCACACATTGTTAATGCTCTTAAATAAGTTGTTAATTGTTGAGAAATCTAAGCATTCTAATGCTGTTATCCATAGAGGCAGCCAGATGCCTGAACCTGATTCATGTAATTGAAAATACTGCTGACATAAGTTATACGTACTCATCTGAGCTTCAAGTTCTATGTCTGGTTTCACCTAGATCATATGCACTTGCTTTTTGTGGGTGTAGGGTATTTCTGCAATATTGCAAAGAAAATTAGAAGTGCAAATTTTCAGCATTGTAAAGAGAATATAGAAGGGTCAGAGTAGATTAAGGGTTGGATTCCTTCATCTCACAACATTTTTTAAAAAAATCTAAGAATGTATTGTTGTTAAATATTCACAATGCTGTTAAATATTGAAAAATATTTTCAGGCTGTGCCTTTGCCCACAGCTCAATGCTTTACTCAATTCTAGAGCAAAATAGGCAAGTACATGGTTTTTTATATTGTCACTGTGACCGTTGAGCCTGCAGATTTCTATCAATGCAAGCAGCATATATGGTCTAAAAAGCCACAAAAGGAAGGTGTACAGGCTGCAAGGATTCTTTTATTAGAAAGCAAACTGTCAATCATGGTGAAAGTTTCAGGATTCATAAAACTCTCTTCTGAATTCACACTCACTCAGTGCATGAAACACTGAACAAAGTAATCATAACTAACTACTGATTGCTAAATGAAGCAAATCCTGGCAAAGCTGTCACAGCTGTGGAGATCGTCTTGGACCCCAAACAGCTGGTGAATCAAGCAACTGTACCTGGGATAACCCACCCTGGCAGCAAGGGCCTGCATGGAGCAGGTGTGTCTTCTGCAGCCAGGAGTTCTGATGTCGACTCCCAAGGTCAGCAGGGATCTTGCATGAATTAGTTTTCTCTTATCCCATCATCTCACCTGTCCCCCTAAATGGTGTTTTCTAAGTTATTCAGAAATACAAAGGAGTCAATATGAAAATGGACAGGAAGTACTTTACCAAAAAACAAATTACGTACTTCCACATGCTTTTAAAGTTCTCCACATAGACTAATCTATTTCAGCTTCTAGGAAAACACCTTCTTTTCTTGAAATGTGAAGAACAATGTTGATAAAGGGAGTAATGTCAGAGAGAAAGTGAAGTGTTTAAGAAGAATTTATCACCAGTTGGCCGGTCACCTTACCTTGGAGATTTCCATTGAGCATCTGGATATTGCAAGACATCAGTAGGAAAAAGGGAAACACCCATACTTACACATTAAAGAATTTAATAGGGAAACTGAACGTGACATTTTGATTTTCAAAAATAATTTTTGTGCCCTGAAGTGATCTATTATACACAGTAGTCAGGAGAAATGCAGAAATAAACTTAGAGAGACCAGTTTGGGAAGCATCTCCAGTAGCAAATACTGTGTCTATAATAATGTGCGGCTACTTGCCTACCTTGGAAACTATTGAAGCTAGGGCTTACACAGAAAGAAAATAAATATAAATAAATAAATAAACCCAAAACCCCTATCCCTATTTGTATCAGTCTTTCTAAAAGGGTAAAAGGGCCAGGAACTGTCTCAGGAAAGATGTAAATACAGAAAAAAAAAATATTAAAGTAATAATTAGAAACAAAGTGTGGGGACAAGATACAGATTAGCTGTAAAATAAATTTGCCTGCACTATTGAGGATTCTTCAAGTAGCTAGTCAGAAGGGGGAAAAAAAAGGATAAAAGAGAAAGCTAGCTGAGAATCTTACTCCCTTTTGATCCAACTCTTTACTTCCATCCAACATTAACACCTAGAAACCATTCAGCAATCCAGACAAGCGTGTTGCTGTGAAATTTTACTTTCAGTTTGCATTAGTGGCACTGCTTTAATAGTTTTGCTCCTGCTCAGGGTCTTCTGTCAGTATGCATTTATTCATTTAATTTCCTATCAGTCAATAATTGCATCTCCCCGCCAAGGGCCAGCATTTTTTTAACATTTATGTAAAAGCTATCCTTTTTTCCCTGCTGTGTATTATGAGTCCGTCTACATGCTGTTGCTCCTGATACCCTCTTTCAGATTGCTTCCTCTTATTTTCTTCCAGTTTTTCTACAAGGTAGAAACATAAAATTTGGATATTAACTCAGGACAATTTCTTGTCCTGAGTTAATAAAAGATTGGCATGTGGTTTTTTTTCAATGACTTCTTAATGTCCCATGAATTAGAGGTAAATAAATGAAATGGCTGAAACATAAGAGTTGCTTCGTACACAGGAGAATTTCCAGGTTAATGCAGTCACTTGCTTTACCTGGGATATATGAAGTAAAACAACAGAAGGTCATTCCAGTGTATCTGTGGAGGCTAGGGTACAGATTTGTTTTCCTTAGTGCACTGCAAGTGATTAAGTCTTGAAGCTTCATTCTCCTCTAGAGCACATACGCTATCTACTTTTCTGAGAAGCATAAGTATAATTTACAACCTGTGAATTAGTCTTATTACAGTCCTATTGAGAAAGATATTTGTGAAAGGACTTAAACAACAAACTATTCCAGATAATTTCAAATTTTAGAGTACATATTCCACACTATTCTCATTCTCCTCGTGCTGTGTAGCAGTTCAAAAGTGCTTTTTGTTATTGTTGTATGTTTTCTGAGGGCATGTGACGCAGGTCTTTTTATATCCGGTACAATCTGGCAAAATGGGACTGTGAGATAGTCGGGAAGAATGGCTGGAAGAAAACCACTCATAGATAAAAATATTTATTCATTTAATGTGGCAGAATACCAAATTCCATACAGTAGTGTTGTTAGAATTAAAAAGCATTGGGTGGAGAGGATATCAGAGTTTTTGCTACTTCTTTAAGAGTTTGCCTCTAAGATTTTTAAATAAAATTGTCTTAATTTCTGGTTTGTAAACTCTAGTATCTCAGTCTGAACTCCAACTTTCCTCCATTTCACATTCCACTACTGCTGTTTATCCACTCAGAAGTGAATGGAATCTATTAACTATTTCAGTCCCTGTGACCTGGTGTTCAACAGTAACTGTGCTGACATCCTCAGCTTTTCTTACACACTGGACAAGAGTTTCCAAAAGCAAAAATTGTCAGCTGCAAAAAGCTAACCTAGTCAATCTGTCATCTATCATATGAATAAGCATAACTCTAATATGCATTTGCAGTTCTGTGATATATTTTCACCAACAAGGATGTTGCAATAACATTTGCTTCTTTCTAGATCATAGATAAATACATGAAAAACGGGAACTGTAGTGGGATATGATGCTATCACAGGAGCAAATAACTTTCTTTTCTGTCATTGGGATACGGAACTTGGAAAAAAGAATAGTTTTACATAAAGTAGTGTGTTCTGCCTTGACATGAGTGTTACTGATCCCAAACATTTCCACCGCTGTTAAGAGAGTGACCCCAGCTGGAGTACTTTAGCATGTCTCCTGATGCTTTGATATGACAAATACTCACTTTTAAAATAAATACTACTTCAGGAAATCTTCCTCCTTACCTCCTTCTTTCAGTATTTCCAGGACTGTTTTACTTTTTATAAAACATTTGCTTAAAAATGCGGTGAAAGTAATTGTGATTAGTGTATGAAGTAAAATCACAAATGACTTATTAGAAGCCAAAACCCAGAAACTTGGCAATTAATCCTTCTACTAATACATCAGGCCCACAAATTAATTCTTACTGCAAAAACCACATATGTGTTGTTGTTCTTCCTTGGAAAGGGAAGTTTCCACAGAATTATTGCTTATTTAATCTTTCAAAACGTAATATGACCCCAACCACAGTTTCTTTCCCCTCTACTTAATGTAACTGTTCCAGACACTATTTTACCAAATGTCTCAAATTAAACATTCTCTGTCAATTACAGATGATAGAGGTCTGCTAAGATAATGAGGGCTACTACAGTGCCTGCTTTAATTGCTACATTATAATATCCAGACCTGAAAAACTCCAGAGACCTCTAATACATAAAAAGCCTTACAGCTATGCAGGTGTGGAATTCATTACAAGTTTTCTCTCCCTCGGTCTCTCTTACATACTCTCTTTCCTCTCTCTTTTTAAAGGGGGAGAAGTCCTAAATACCTTGGAATTGTGCCAAAGCCTTGGGGTTTTGCAGGAAGTTGAATTATCATTTAAAGTTTAGGCACAATGCTGCTTTGAAAGTTCTGCACAACAGCAGAGAAAGCAGGAAAGCATGACCATAAGAACTATTCAAAGAACAACAACAAAATGTTAACATTTCTGTAGCACTGCCATATTTCATATTTTTCTATAAAGGGAAACAATCAGCTTCAGAATGTTTTTTGGTACCCCCATGTAAGGACAACTGACCAAAAGACAAGCAGCAGATAGGTAGGGCTCTTTTTCCTTTTTTTTTTTCCTTTTTTTTTTTTTTTCCCCTTTAGCAAAGTAGAAACAAGCTGGACAAGAAAATATTTCTTTTAATAGCCTTTTTTTTCCTGAAAGTCAAACCTCTGTAGCAGTTTAGAGTCAGTGACTGATTCAATTATTGCAGCAGTTAACTTGACTGTTTGTTCTTGTATGAAACAGTTTATTGGTATAAGACATTCAGAGTCCCTGCAGAAAACCTGAAAAAATGTAGAGTTATCACATGTAAACTTCAGTTTAAGCTGAGGTCATATTAAGCATAGATGAGAAGAGGACCATGAAAGGAAAGTGATTCAAAGTTACTTTCTTTTAGTTTCACTGAAAGGCCATTATAGCCGATGTAAATTACACTAACTGCAGCAATCAGGTAAGCCATCTCAAATCTATCCTTAATTGACCCTTTCTATGCCTGCTTCTCTGGCTCTATGCCACCACAGGAACTCATTCAGAATAGGACAATCTTCAGTCATCCTTTAAAGATAGTATTCTAGCTACTTTCTGGCTGTTATGTTGGAAAAAAACATAGAAGGAAAAGAACAGAAGTTGAGGTTTTAACCCAGAATCAATAATGTAAAAATTATTCTATAAAATCCTGCCGTAGAATAAAAGAGGAGAATAGAAGCCATGATCTCAAAAAGCACAAAACATGACATGTCCACAGTGATGGATGTGTTCTTTACTCCTCTGTGTCTGGAGCATCTGTGTATGACATCAGACAACTATTTCCATGGTTGTAAAAAAACCCAGTCCCACATGGCAGCAGGACACTTCTGTAAAATGGCCAGGGGGTCTCTGGAGTTATGCCACTCTTGTGATTAATTTCACTGTTTGGTTTTTTGGATTTTTTTCACTAGTTTGTTTAATTGGAAAACGTTTGAATGAGGAAAAGTTATTGAGATTGCACATATAATTTATATGAAAATATAGTGAAGCAGACAGTTCAAAGGATTGGGTGAATTAACACTTACTTGTGGATAACCAAATAATCTTTGTAATTGGACTTAATCAAACAAAATGAAAAATAATGGCAAGTAAGAAAACACCCATCACTCAGGCTCTTTCACCTCTAGTGAGAGAAAAGGCCATTGAACAGTCTATAAAGTGTGTATGTTTTCTCTTAGTCTCATACTTGCCATTACAAGATGATGTTTTCTTAATCAAGACTCTTTAAAGACACTCTCTATAGTACGTAACCAGTGCCAAGTCTGTGAACACCTTACCTAATTGTTTTTAAGTAAAGACTTTGGGATTCAGTCCCACCCCTTTGCAGAATCTAATAGAGTAATTCAGTCAACCTATCTGTTGAACTTAATACAAGATCTTTTTGTGAAAAGTTGACTCTGTTACTCTAAAAATTGTAAAGAAGGAGCTATTACATTTCTAATAGTCCAGAACAAAAGACACACAAAAAAAAAAACAAACCCTATTTGACTAATTTAAAAGAACTAGGTTAGCTGCCAATGAAATATGCATTGATTTAAAAACTAAAAATTTGTCAGATTTTGATCCAGTACCTAACATATTACTGACTTCACAACATGCATTTTATTTTACCAATTTTTGGAGAGGTCACTTTGCTTTTTGACAATGCACTTTTCAAAGATTTGCCAAGGATATGATGGCCAGAGGTCTGGAAGAAGTAACGTTCAATAGGTTCCTGCACATGTCAATTTAAATCTTTCCTGGATTGAGGAGAAATAACGGAGCACAGAAGTGACCCAAAATCTGTATGTTATTGGTGACTATCAGATATACCTGTAGTATAGTCTATCATATGTGTTATGTTCAAGTGTCCTGCAGATGCCAGCTGTCCCTGATACATCCAGCACCAGGACTCTGTCAGCTCCATGGGAGGGAAACGAGCACATCAAATTCTTACTAGCTGGTGCAGACCAGGTGTGCATGCACAAGTAGACCAATCATAGGGGCAGGTCTGAGTTTCCTTCATTGGCTTTTTCCCATATTTATTCGTGAATACACAGCAGTGTCAGGCTGAATCTGTATAGTCTATCCTACATGGAAGTTTATGTGGTTCATATTCATGGTTCAAGCCTCTGCTTAAAATAAAAACTACAAGGCCATGCCATGTAGTCCTTAAAATTTCACTTTTTTCCACATATACTCTATGCATGTAACAAAGCTTTTCAAAATTTTTACTCATCTACATGGCAGGTGGTAACTGAGCTCTACAACCAGCTAATGTGCACACTGATGAAAACGTACCCTATGAACCATCATTAAGTTGCTCAGCACAGAAATCTCTGGTAGCATAAACTAGCAGTTTCCTGACCCTCTCATGCATTAGAATCTAAGGACTTCTTGACCACATCTGTTCTACATCTCATGCATTAGAGTATGTTAAATATGCACTATTTGTATGTTGCATAGCATACAGCTATTTGAGGGTCTGCTTACTTACAGTAAGCACCAGGATAAATCTTTGAAGGTGAAAATCCTGTCATTTCTCATTGATTTCCTTGACCACCTAAAGAAGATTTAAAGTAAGTAGTGAGAACTACAAACAGGTTTTATTTATTGAGATTTCCTGTCCTCTGTCGAATAAAACATAGGGAAACTAACTTTCATAGTCTTACTTGCAGAGCTGTAAGCAGGATAACCATAGAACATCAGCTGATATCTCAACATCCTGGGGAGTTTAGAGGACCTGGTTTAAGTTTTGTAATGAAAATTGTAAACAATCTGGAGATTTTCACATGTGAATGATCACTGAGCTCAGACACTGAAGTGAAAATTTAGATTAAACTGTCCCTGTAGACCCAGTCACAGAGCAAGGCAGCTGCACTGGGCTTTCCTTCAGACCTGTTACATCCCCTGCAATAGCAGACACTCCAGAGAGCACATGCTTGAGGCAGGAAAAGTCACAGAGGATGTAGCAACATACTGATACGATTCTTGTGCAGAGTTTTCAAGAGAGTGATTCAGGTGCTGGCCGCATCCATTGCAGCCTCCCTTTTTTGTGTCCAGCTGCCAGCACCTTTGAGTTTGACAGGTGAAACTTAAAATTTTCATTTCCCTTATTTGAATTACTCGATGAATGTAATATCACAGTCCAAAGTTTAAGTGACCTTCTCTGTTTTGTAAATTACAAGTTTTCAACAATACACTAGTGATTTCAGAAGCCAGGGATTGTTAGTAATAAAAAAGGATATATGAAAGGTAAAAACCAAGAAGAAAACCCTGCCAAACAACAACTGGCTAATACTAATTTCATTCTCTGCCTAATGTTTGGGTTCTTTTGTGTTTTGAAAAGCAGTACAGTTAAAGGGATGCTGTGGTGGGGTGACCTTGTCTGGACCAAGTCACTCCATTACTCTCTTCCTTATCAGGTTAGGAGCAGAAAGAAGAAAATAAGATGGAAATAAAACCTCAAGGGTCAAGATAAATGCAATTCAATAAAGCAAAAGTGAGGGTTACATGCAGAAGCAAAGGAAAACAAAATATTTCTTTTTCTTCCCATCAGCAGGTTGTGTTCAGCTGCTTACTGGGAAGCAGGATTTCAGTACATGTAGAGCTTGCTCCAGAAGACAGGAGTCATAAATAACAAATGCACCCCTTTTCCTCCTCCTTTTCTGTGCTTTTTTGCTGAGCAGATGTCATCTGGTACAGAATGTCTCTTCGGTCAGTTTGGATCAGGTGTCTCGACTATGTCCCCTCCCAAGATGTTGCCAATCCCCAACCTAGTGTTGAGGGAGAAGAATGTTGTAGAGACAGCTGTGATGCTGTGCAAGCACTGCTAAGCAATAACCAAAACACTGGTGTTTTGTCAGTACCTCTCTAGTTAATAAGAAAAAGCACAGCACTATGAGGGAAAAATTCACTCCACCTCAGCCAGATCCGACACAGATGTATTTGGAGAGTGTGTAGGTTTTGCAAGGGGGTCCTTTCTCAGGCTGAGAAGTAATTGGAAGGTTCATTTTAACGAAAAAAAAACCAATGCAGGTCACTGATCTAATATGAGTACTGAGTAATAGTAAGTGAATACATTGAGGATATTTGTCTCATTCAAAGGACAAATATGTGTCAACTTTACAACTTTCTCAGCACATTTGACACTAACAGGATGCCTTCTCACCAATCAGAGAAAAGGCAGATGAACAAGACAACTGGTCTGTTTTCTGCAGATGGCTATCCCCCTGGAATCATAGCATATTTGTTAGGGAAGGAATTTCCTCTTCATGTTTACGTTTTATAGAGATATAGGTGATTTCAGTCTCCTCCAAATTCCCTAGTCTATCCTGAGTGCAAACAAGAACACAGTGTTAATGGGTTTAGAAGGTGGAGTGCATTGGCAGTATCACACACTCCCTAGTTTGTGAATACAATTATGACAACTGCTGCTGTATTTCACCACTTACTTGCTGCGTTACATAAAGGTGTTAGATTAACAGCGTTGAAGACACCCCCATTTTCCTCAAACACATTTGTCTTACAATTATTGATTATCTCTAAAATTTACTTCAATACAGTGCTTGTTCATCATCACAGACCATGCAACTCCAGGTTAAGTATTCCACCAGTGAAAAGGAAGCAGAGTATCAGAAAAAATGTCAGCATTTTGTGGCTTGCTATTGTCACTCCTCTAGGAGTTTTTCTAGAAATGGGAAGGGGAAGAGCAAGGGTGGTAGAAGAGAGCAAGAGGAAAGGATGAGGATAAAAGCAGAGACTTCTCGCTAGAAACCTAGGGGAATACAGAAAGAGTGTAAGACTACCTCCTGATTAAAACACAGGGAGCTAACACTGTATGGTGATTTTTAACTGCCTGTTCAGAAAAAGAGCTGTGATTTCGACAGTGCTTCCTCCAAACCCTCTGAGATACGTGAATATAATACTAGAGGAAGAAAGGAAAGCCTATAAGAATATGAGGGGGGGTTAATCTAATCAGACCATATAGGCTTTCTGTCCTGACTCTTTCCCCTTCAATTTACCAACACATACAAATCCAGTTAATGGACCTTTATTGTAACTGCTAGTGGGAAAGATATGAAGTAACTTAAGAGCTTTGAATGCCAAGACTTTTTGAGGTGCACAT
Source organism: Thinocorus orbignyianus (assembly GCA_013400375.1). Lineage (NCBI taxonomy): Eukaryota > Metazoa > Chordata > Aves > Ciconiiformes > Thinocoridae > Thinocorus > Thinocorus orbignyianus. The sequence continues at coordinate 27,012 of VXBW01003038.1, forward strand.
AGGTGACATTGTTCCCTATTCAGTTCAAACTATGTTGTAAGTGGTTGTGTGAGAAGAAATGAGAAAAAGACCTAATTTTTGGTAGTGGATACCTGTTCAGAGAAACAATAAATTAAGTTATAACCAAGCCTACTGAGCTACAGTGAGTGACAGAGCTATCGTCTCATTTTCAATTCGTGCTTTTATTTGTTTAGCAGCAATAAAAAATACAATCTATAATAATGTCTTGTCATGCCAAGGCATCTCTCTTTCTGCATTAGCATCTTCAGCTCTGGGAATAGTGTTATTAGTTAACTGAGATAATAAAATTGGTAGAAAGAGAAAGAACAAAATTATATGGTATGTCTTTGAACAATATTATTCATTTCTCTGTAAGGAGGAATCATTATAAAAACAGATGATGCATATACTCAATAATAAAATTACTAACAAAAAATGCAATGCATAAGATAACAGAATGATAACAATGCTGTGCATTGCATAGAATGCCAGGCATAATAAATTGTTGATAAAATAGAAATCTCCAACTATTTTTCTATATTGTAGTACCATAGACTGTCCACATGATCATATCCCTTGAAGACAGCACCCTCATCATTGTTCAGCTGAGCGTTCTCTTTAGGAATATTCTGTAGACTTACTCTGGCTCCTGAGACACCCTCACAGTTTGTTGTTTAAAGGACTGAACCTTGTCTTAGTTAAACACAATAGCACTGTCTCTAGCTAAGGCAGTTACCATAGTTGTGGTTGAATTAGAAGTTTACACCATTTCCCTTCATTAATGTCCTGCCATCAGCTGTGCTCTGCTGCCCATATGTCTTCACGGTAAAACAGTATCTTAAACAGCAAGAAACATCCTTCTCAACACTCTCTTCATGTTCCCTATTATGTCACTTTACCCATAATTTTGTGAGCATTTAACTCTTTAAATCTTCTAATATGCAAGTTCACCATATAAGTCCTACTGACTGCTCAGAATTGCCAGGAAGACTTTCATTTCTATTGGTCTGTAAATATGAAGCCACACTTGCTTTTAGCACCCTAGAACTGTCGTGTCTTATGAGCTGCCCAGACAACATTTCTGAAAATCCTGTCAAAATTGGCTGGTTAGATATTCTTCTTTATAAGATCAGACCTCTCCAGCAAGACCAAACATTCAAGCATGGTCACCTAAGAAGCCTAAGGCAAACACAACCTACAGAAAAAAGAGCTACATACTTATTGATGGAAACCTTCTCTTAGATAGATGGTGTGAACAACAGATTGAGTCTTTCTTAATCTTTCCTGTTGGAGCTTTTCCATTTTACACCAATATTTATGGGAGCAGGTAGTTAAACTGACAGTTACCATCTGTCAGGTGAACTCACTAATAACAAAAGTATGGAATCAATCATTTTCCTTTCCTCTACCTGTCCTTAGCTTAATGGATATTTATTTGTACAACAAGAAAGAACTATGATGGGATCAAGAAAATGGCACTGCTGTCTCATGGTCAACTCAGTGTCCACCAGAATTACTCCCAGGTTCTTTTCTGCCAAACTGCTTTCCAGCTGGCGGCCCCTAGCATGTACTAGTGCCTGCGGGTTTTCTCCCTAGGTGCAGGACTTCGCACTTGCCTTTTTTGAACTGTATGAAGTTTTTACCAGTACATTTCTCCAGCCTATTGGACTACCTCTGGGTAGCAGTACAACTCTCTGATGAATCAACCACTCCTCTCAGTTTTCTGTTCTCAGAAAACTTGATGAGGGTACACTCTGCCCCATCATGCCTCCCCTTTTCATATAGTTACAGTTTTGAATCAAGTGTCTGACTCCCAACTAGCCTCAGTATCCCAGACCCTTCCCTAGATAGAGCTCTCTCTTGCTAGATTCAGGGCTGTGACAATTCATCCCTGTCTCTTCTTTGCTTCCTAATAGCAAAATATGGCCTCTGAGAAGACTTTACTGAGCTCTAGGATCTAATTTTACACCCTGGAGCCACACACAGTCTCTTAGATATAATGGTGTCTCCAATACCCTCCAAGTAACGACAGACTTTACTCCATTTCAGATGTCTCCTCCTTATTTCCACAATTTTGTTTCTCATTAACAATTCCCAATAGTTCTTTCAACTTAAACTCTGCATTGCTTAATGCTTCCTACTTGCCTGAGCACAACACACTAGGGAAGCAACATCTATAGGTGCTAAGTAGATCAAAAAGAATTTATAGGTACCTGGGGAACGTTAAGACCTGGACATAATTGGAACAGTTTGAGTTCTAATTTTAGAACAGGCACTGGACAGACCGATACCTACAGTAATATAGAGGTTTTTAAAAAGCACTGTTTTA
>VXBW01003038.1:55875-105394 GCA_013400375.1 Thinocorus orbignyianus
GAAAGAAAGAAACCCCTAATTTTCTGATAATTGTTTTTCTATACCCATTAAAGCAGCGATGAGGCTTCATGTATCAAGGGGTTCGGAGATGTGCTTGGTACATTAGCATTTCCTATAGGTTTGCATAGATTCTCAAATGGCAAGAGAGGAGAATTTTCGTGGGGCTGCAAGTCTGTGGCTGTTGATAATTTCAAGACAGCTGTTCTGGGAAGTATGTTAAATTCACTTCATAGGGTCGACATAAAGTCATAAAAAATTTTAACAGCTACAAATTTACTAAAAAACACTGACAAACTCTAAAGAAAAAAATTAATTTATGTAAAAAGCAAGGTCTAAGAGGTAAAAGTATTATTTTTGGTAGACAGAAAGAAGTTAGATAGTGAAGAATTACTAAGGCTGTTGTTTAGAGTAAGTAATACCTAGTTTTCCACTGTTTACTTCCTCACACTGCCAGAGAACAAAAGCTCTTAAAATAGAAAAAATTAGAATGACAATATTAACCAGAGATGAGGTTGGGTTTTTTTCCCTGTTTCTGTTTTGCTGTTTGTTTTGGGTCTTTAAATGTATATTTATATTTTATATAGGAAAATAAATCATGAAATTCCAGGATAAATAATTAAAGTAGGTTATTTGGTACCTTATGAAAATGCTGACAAGGGAATGAACACAGCACTTAACATAAAGTTATTTTTCATAAAAATAGTATAAGTAGCAGATGGTAAATAGGTGGGCCTGAAAGAAGGTCGGTATCTGTTAATACACTGCTTTTAAACCAGTGATGCTGAAGGACACCGAAGTCTATATCAACATTAGAGTACGTGGAGTCATCAGATTCTAATGATGATTCAGCTGTATGAAAGCATAGGTCATTGCCTAGGATACAATGCTGTTGTAATGTGATACCTGAAAATCAGTGCACTTCACATCAGCTGAGAAACAAAAATTCAATCAGAAGTTTTGAAGTTCGAAAGCATGATGGTAGTACGGTAGTAATCTACACGGAAGGTTTATAGTAGCAAGTACCTTATAGAAGATGAGGAGAAAACTGACATATTAGGCATCCAAGTTAAAAAATGCACGGCTTTTCTTCCAGAACGTTTTATATGTTTTAGTTTCCTAAATAGTCCACTTGATTCCAAAAGGCAGAAATCTCCTATAACTGATTCCAGGTTTTCATACTTAGCAAATATTGGCTTTCTGTCCTCTGAACATTACTGTATACATATTCAGCCTTAATCCTTGCTTAACTACCATTTTACCATAACGTTTTTTCCACAGTATTGTCCTGTTGGTAATTCTTAAGATCTCATTTACCAAGTTTTAGTCTTAGATAGAAGTCTGGATGTAAATATTCTTTACAACTGTGGTGGGGGAATGAAGGGTTTTAATAAGACTCTCTTAGCTGCGGGTTTTTAAATCTTAGCACCATAAAAGAAGTAAAATAAGCACAACTTTAATTTCGTCCAGCTTCATTGATTATTTTCTTACTATGCATATACAAATACACCTTCAATGGAGGTGTGACACAAGCCCATGCTATAGCAATAAGACTGAGAAACTATTTCCCTTTGAGTTAACTGCAAAAGAGCTGTAAGAATTTATATACAGCTTTCGCATCATACTCTGTACAAGAGAAACACCACCTTCAGAGCCCACACAGTACAGAGAACATTGTAGTTTAAAATTTTTTCTTGTCTTACTAGGGAATGCAATGACATAGTGTACATGCATAGTAGTTTAACATAAAACCTACCATTTGGTACTTCCCTTTTATTTTAATTACATATAGTTGCATTATTTTAACATATTTTATCTGTTAATTACTAGTTAATTAAAGGGATTCCACATTCCAACTAGGTGATGCAAAATAAGACTACTGCTATAACTCATAGAGGATTTTTATTTTGGGGGGGTTATTAGTGGAAAAATAACTAACAAAAAAAAACGTAGGTCATGCAAGCATAAGTAAATCTAACATGAACGAATAAATAAACTACAGGGCAGATATTCTAGTCTTGGCTCTGTGTCTGACCTGCTGAGGGACCTTCTGTGTCTCTCAGTTTATCCAGCTGACAAATGGAGTAATGATGTTGAATTCTTTGAAAAAGATGTGAACAGCTGTTGATGAAGATATATAAATGCAAGGTATTGTTACTATTACTTAAACATGTGCTTTTTATTTCATATCCCTTGCATCTCTGTCATTGTAACTTCAAAACAAATACTGTGATTTTATATATGAAAGCCTTGTTGTGAATATATGTACTATGAAGGTGTTATGATACTCCTTCACAGCCCTACTCTCTTTCTTTTCCTGTTCTATACTGTACATAAGCAGCAAGGAATCTGGTAGTAGATTGATCTTATGGCATAAAATATGTCAGCACAGTCTTTTTGTTGAACTTGTCTTACCTAACAGACCCCCATAAGACAAAATAATGCTACTCAAGGTTACAGCAAAACATTACACTGCATAAATCTAAGCAGAAAGACACAGTAGTGCTGTTCCCTGCAAAAGAAGAGGGAAAATGTAGAACTGAGGAGGACAATGCTTTTCCATTTTCCCTTGGTGAAAAGCAATAATGAATACAAAGTAATGTTTCCTCCAAAAAATGATACTTCCTCAAATGTTTCTACCAACCATCTACTCTAGCTGTCAAGACGGGAAAAACCTAGGCAACTTACCTGACAACTTCCTTTGATCTTCTCTTTCACCCATCACAACTCTTATTTGCCTGAGTATTCGCAGAGTAGTTCTTATTCTAAATTATGGCTGAATAAGAGCTGAAGATAGCACATAATCCAATGTGATAGTGAAAATTCTCTTATCTTAATTTACTTCACAATTTAATTGCATCAGAGAGTCTTTCATACTTCTATTTCTATAAAGCATTTACCATAATTTTGGATACTATTAAATAAGTTAACATAATAAAAACACAAAACAAAACTGCCTAGGGACTTTTAGCTAGACACTAAACCAGTAAAATGTTCACAGAAATCCCATCGTGATAACCCCTTATGGAAAAAGGACCTAGCTCAAAGTCAGTAAGAATTAATATTATGTAACAGTGCCATTGCTGTGACTCCTTGTTAGAATAAAACATAAGAAAATCACTAGTACGGTTCACATCAAGATGGATTGTTGGAGCAATTTTCTTAGGGACTGAGGACAGCATTTCCCCTACTTTAAAGAGAACAGCTGACACTAATACATGCTCTGTCTACTGGAACTTGTCATTTGCATTAAGTAAATAAGTTGAAGGCAAAATAATTGTGTCCTGATCAACCTTTATTTTTAAAGAACTGTAAAAGAAATCACAAAGGTATATAAAGCAAATGCAAAGTGTTGCCTGTGAGAATACTTGTCTAATTGGCTTCAATTGCCACTATATTCATACTGTGCAGCAGCTGTGGAAATAGTATATATCACTCTGTGTTTTTTGTGATCATCTTTAACACTATCTGCCATGTTTTGGTTTTATTAGTTACAAGGTTGTAGAGTAGTTTATTTTAAGATTAGCAATCAGTTTACACTTGGCTACCTCAGCTATGTTTTTTTCACATGAATTTAATATACTTTGTGACAATCTGTGGGGCTGTGTCACATCACTCTGACAGGTACTTTCAGATGTAAAGTTTTAAATTTAGGCAATACAGAGGTGGGCATCACACACCTCATTTTATTGACAGTTAAAGGGCAACCAGAGTCACAGAAATGCTGCTTTTGTCTACAAACTTGACTTTCCAAAGTTTTATTATGATCCAGTTTAGGTCCTCTACATAATTTAGCATTGATTGTTACATAAAACAACTTATACTAGAGTTTATCGCTGAGTTTCAAGTCTGCCCACAGAGTAAAACAAATCATAATCTAGGCCACTCCACATTAGGAAGTTCAACTGGTGCAGGAATTATTTCATGTTATTTCATATACATGCAATAACCAAGGAACATGTTGGTACATTATTTAGACATTACGGAGACTGTGTTTGAGTTTCAGTTCTATTTGCTTGTGCAACAAGTTTACAACAGAAATGTCATATAAGAAGGGAATCAACCAACTAGTGTGTGTTACTAGTTCCACAGATCTGTCAATCCCAGTTGTTTTCTAGTTAAACATGCGGCAACAATGAATTTTAATAGATCCCAGGTAGTTACTGTCTAGAAGATGTTATCTCAGAAGTCAATTATGTCAGACATTTGGAATAAAAGGTGAATGACGAAATAAAATGGTAATATTGGCTCATCAGGGAAGGAGAATAAAACAATGTAAAGAAACTAGTAGCTGAGATTATTGCAGCAAATGACAAAAAAAAAAAAAAAAAAACAAAAAAAAAAACAAAAAAACAAACAAAAAAAACCCAATTACTTAAAACAAGCTGCCCTTAAAATCACCAACGGTTGCTGGCATCTAATAATAACTTCAGCCACCTACAATCAACACAAAAATATTACTAAAATGTTATTTAGCACTCTCCATCCACAACAGGCTGACTGTTTCTTAGAACTGACAATTCTTTTGAATAATTTTCCTTAGTTTCCTTGAACGATAGATTGATTCAAACTATGAAGGTCCTGTAAGCGTTAGTGCAAAGTTGCTAGTTCAAATACAATTGAATATTGAGCAAAGTTGTGCGTATGATCAAATTAATTGATAATTCAGGTTGAAGACAAGTGATAAGAGAATTGTTTAAACTCCTCTCCTAGTAACAGTAGCATCTTACTAGAAAATGCTGTTCTGGTAAGAAAATAAGTGGCTAAACCTAGATCTGTCAGTGACATTTTCTTCTGAATACTCCTTCAAGTATTAGAAAAGTATACAGTGATGTTTCAGTTAAGGAAAGAAAGTGTTAAAAATACTGGAAGTTTCAAAACTGTACTGTCTAGTCTTCTCCTCATCTGATGTGCCAGGTGGTTTTTCAATGTATCACCAGAGAAAGTCACGCTTACTCTTTCAACTCTGCCAGACTGCTTATCACTGTCAGTTGCTGGAAATTTACCCTTGACCAATCTCTCTTTTTGTCCATTTTATGACAGAAATTAGTATTTGCTGTGGATGTCAGTCTTGATTCGTCAGTAGAACCTGTACACAAAAATAAGTATTTATTCTCAAGTTTTAGCTGGACCTGCACAAAATGAGTGTGGGATCTGGATAAAAATGACCATCACCATCTTATCAAGTTAGAACTTCACTCTTAGGAGATGGTAAAAGCTTTTAACTCTTAACTTTTGCCACATATGCTCCAAAAATATTTTGCTGGCACAAGTGTAATTTTATACTGCATTTAAGAAACGGACTGATAAAATACTGAAAAGCTTTTCTTTGTGCACTGGTACTATACTTGGGAATATACAAGTATGTCCCAATTCTTACTGTGGGGTTTATGAACCCCACAGTTCACAGTCTGAGATTTTGACTAGAATGAAAAATGCGCTTCAATTTAAACAGTATGCACATCTGATAATCAAAAAACGATGTATTCTAGTCTGTAAATCTTATGCTTTATAATTTTCCAGTTTCATACATCTGATTACTTGTTTTATTATATTCCAGTCTGATTATTCTGTTGTTTTCAAGAAAAAGACTAATTTTGTGTTTAGTTTAATACCAGGTTTTTGCAAGACATTTAGAAATCTGGGTTTTTTCATGTCTGTCTCTCATAAAGGGAAAAACAAACTGTGAAAGGACTTGGCTGTTCTTCAGGTGAAGAACCATCTATCAATAATTATGAAAGCATACTGGAACACAAATCCTCAGGTATTTTTGTTCTTTATAAAAGAATGTATATATTGAGAAATGCGAGAGAGTGTTACAAAAAAGGGACAAGATACCAAGATACATGGATTTGTTTAGCTCAATGACTTTGTCTTAAACTGTCATGAAACTACATTACAAGACTTGGTGTATTAAAATTATTTTTGTATGTCAGGAAAATAGTGGATAATGCCAATGCATTATTTAGATTTTCAAAAAGCCTTTGACAAAGCACTGTTATTGATGGTAGGAGAAATGAGGTGAGATACAAAGCACTGCTATGAATCCATAAGTTGCCTGCAACTAACAGATTGTAGCAACAAGTAAGCAGCTTTCAGTGCTGGTAAAAGTTAATGGTAGTCTGATCCAGAGTACCTAAACAGGCACAGTTATAAACTTTGTTTATGTTAAACTCATTTCCTAAAACAGAGATGCTAACTGAGACTTGACAATATTTGCAGATGACTGAGATTATACTTTTAAGCAGGACTCTTTTTCAGGCCAAAGAGTTCTGAAACTCTTATGCTTCTGCATTTTTTCAAAAATCAGCTAGAAAGTATTGAGAAGAGTATTAATTGATACTCATAGACCTTTTAGGCCAGAAAAGACCACAGTGGCTGAACTGAAATCCATGGGAGTTTCGACATTGTATTTAAGAGGAACAGAACTTTAACTTATTTTTTTTCATGCCATCTTTGTGAAGGTTGATCACACTGGAGACATTTTAACTTGGTGGATTTTGCTGAAGGCAGTTATTGTGTAGAAAACATAAATCTCTTTTCCTTTTCTTTTAGAGTTTTGGAAGTTGAAAACTTTAAGCGTAAGTAGAGAACAGATTGAATTTCATTAAAGAAGTTGTGTTTATCATCAAAAAGATGCCTTCGTTTCTTATTACTTCATATATTTACTAAAAAGGTTTGTGTTCTGCTGTGAAAGCTGACTCCAGTGAGTCTCACAGTAAGACTACCTACTATAGGAAAATATTCAATCAAGCACTCACAACAAATTGCTGAATTTTTTTTTGATTGCTTATATATTGTACCTCCACAGTCAAATGAGGTATGCAGAAAGAAATCAGCATAGCAATCTCAGTCTCTTCAAAACTGTGAAATATTCTTCATCATTTTTTCACTGCACAGTAGATAAGAAAAGACCCAGTGTAAGAGTGAACCAATATCTGCTGTATCAGAACACACTAGAATGGTGAAAAGCTATTAATCAAGAAAATAAAAGACAGGACAAAATCAGAAAATAGAGTTGAATTTCTAAATTTGCAGCACAAAGCCACATAGAGTAGCACAGTTCTTGGATCTTGTTCTGGGGCAGAAAGGGAGAAGAGCAAAAGCATAATAGTTTTGGTTTTTTCCACAGTGATACCATGGCCCTGATTCATAGACGTGCAGTAACATATACCTTCTTGTCGTGGTTCTGACCAATCAGAAAAGACAGATGATATCCCCCAGACCCCCTCTAAGAAAAAGAGAGGAGAGGAAGAGATTAAAGAGATTTAGGAGTTTAGGAAAAAAACGCAACTACTTCAATGAAAATATAAATAAAAATAAAATAATAAATAATAAAAGGAGAAAAAAAAACCCAATATACAGTATATACAAAACCATATCAAGCTCCCAGGATGATGACCACGTCACCAGCAGGTATCGGGAAAAGTCACAGACTTTACTCAGTGATCAAAAGGAGCTGGATTCCAGATCTGGAGTCAGGAAAACTCATATCAGGATCAAAGGCAAACGAACAGGCAGGGTCCTCCTTGGACATTGGCTATTGAAGAAAGAGAGTTGACCCTTTGATCCCTCAGCTTTTATACTGAGCATAATCCAGATGGTATGGAATACCCCAGTTCGTCAGTTTTGAGTCACCTGTCCTGTCATCCTGTCCACTCTTCCTTGTAGGTGTGATTGCTCTATGTTTTTCCATTTCTGACTCTCCAATGGGGCAAATAACAAAATTATCTGACCTTGGTTGTTGTAGCAGTAAGTATAAGCAAGGGCCTCTCTGCATATTATTCATTGGTATAATCAGATCATATCACTGTGAGAGTGAACATTTTTCTGGACAATATGTTGTTAATTTCAGAGCTTAGTTAGAAGAGGCCCAGCCAAAAAAGCAAAATTATAAAGCAGAAAATTGGTTTGTTTTACCTCAAACAAGGACACTTCTGCTTGGATTAATAACATTCCTTAAGCCTAAATATTTCTGAGGGTATGTTTAATGCATAAAAGAAATTAAAATTGGGCTTCAGATTTCCCCTCAGATAAGTAGTAGTTTGAGTTTCTCAGGTCCTCATTGTCCAGAGACAGATTAACAGAATTAACCTGCCTTTTTCATGAGGAACATTTTGGCAGCTGGGATGTCAGGCCACATCACAAAATTCATTCCCAAGATGATATATTCACTCTATGTAATTGTAGCAGTACTGTGATGCAACACATGCAAAAGTCTTTTGCGTTTACAAAAGGCTTACTTGTCACAAACAGTCTACAGACAACAAAGACTCCAAATCTTTAGAATATGATCTTCAGAATACAAATTCATAGTGTTCCTAACTAATTCTGACCTAATCCTGACTCCCTACCTCTTGTGGTGGGTTGACTTTGAATGGACACCGGTTGCCTGCCAAGCCTGTCTGTCACTCCCTCTCCTCAACTGGACATGGGAGAGAAAATATGACAAAAAGCTCATGGTCTGAGATAAGGATAGGAAGAGATCACTCACCAATTACAGACCCAGGCAAAACAGACTCAACTCATACCTCCTCCCCCTGAGCAGGACAAGAGGATGGGGAATGGAGATTGTGGTCAGTCCATCACATACTCTCTCTGTCACTCCTACGTTATGCGAATCCTCTGATCCAGCGTGGGATGCCATCCACAGGAGACAGTCCTCCATGGGTCCTTTCTACGGGCTGCAGTTCTTCATGAACAGCTCCAGCAAAACTCTTTTCCACTGGGTACAGTTCTTCAAAAATGGACTACTCCTGCATGGGTTTCCCATGGGGTCACGAGTCCTGCCAGCCGACCTACTCAAGCATGGGCTCCTATATGCATCAGTTCAGAGGTTCTGACAGGAACCTACTGCAGCATAGGTTCTCCATGCTGCTCAAACTTTCTTCAGGACATCCACCTGCTGTGACATGAGGTCCTCTATGGGCTTCAGTTTAGATATCTGTTCTACTGTGGACCTCCGTGGGCTCCAGGGGGTTTCACCATGGTATTCACCATCGGCTGCAGCAGAATCTCTGTTCTGATGCATGGGGCACCTTCTCCCTCTCCTTCTTCACTGACCTTGGTGTCTGCAGAGTTGTTTCTCTCACATTTTCTCACTCTTTTCTACCAGCAGGTTTTGCACAACAGTTTTTACTTCATCTTAAATGTCTTATTACAGAGGTATTACCACTGTTGCTGATTGATTCAGTGCTGACCAGCAGCTGGTCTGTCTTGGAGCCAGCTGGGGGAACATGGGGGAAGCCTCTGGCATCTGCTGGCAGAATCCATCCCTGTAGACTCTGAGGAGGTGGCAAAACTACCAAAATGTTGCCACATAAACCTGATGTCCTTGAAAAATAAACTCTCTTCCTGCTTATATCCATCCAGAATGTTTACGCAAAGATCATTTTTCAAGTCTTTCACCTTGATCACGACACACTTGTTTTAGTCTTCTACCGTTCCCTTTTCTTAATCTAGAATCAAGAAGATGCTTATTTCCTTCTATCTCTGTCTTTCCTCCGTATTTGAATGGTATCCAGTAAAACGGGTCTTGCTCTTCAGTACACTCAACACTACACATATAATTGGAAATACAGCAGATTTTTAAAAAGACAGAATGAGATAATTATGTTTGCCATGGAAATATAAAGTTGAAATGGTCTACAAAATTAATACTGTTGTGAAGGACTGCACCTTTCCCCTCATGTCAGAAGCTGGGGTTATTGTGAAAAAGATACAGCAGTCATACACAAATGCCCAGCAATGCTATGCAGTCCATTAGCAATTACACTATTGATGATAACTATTACTCTTGCTAAGCACATTTTGGCAACTAAACATGAGGGGTGTTAGGAAAGCATGCTGGAAGAGGCCACCCTTATCCTTGTTTGAAGGACAAACCACAAACATATGTCTATCTTGCATAGCCCAATAGGAAGGGAAATGCCTATTCCATTATATATTAATATGATGTAAGATTCTTCTTCCTTCAATTTTGTATGTATCCAGCTTGAATGTTCCAGTGGTAAATCCAAGACAGCTCTAAGTTAGCACTGAAAGCAATCAGACAGCAAAGATAAAATTCCTGGTATAGATCATCAGCACTGCCTCAAACAGTACTCCGTTTTACAGCTGAAGAACTTCTTCACCACAGCCCTGGCGAAAAAGGATAATTGCCTGTGAAGAAAGAAATCAAAACATAGTTTCTGTAGAAGGAGAGGAGATAAGGTTGCATGATCCCAAGCAAAGATACCTTGAGTCACCAAGCGGATAGTCCAGGGAGATTTTCACATGAACAGAGGGCAATAAGCTACAAACCAATCATGTCCCTCTCCATCAAAAACTAAAAGTAAGGCCCGTGGAAGATATGAATGGTTTCAAGATTCCTTTTTAATTTCTTTCTTTGTCCAAAACATGTCAAATGACCTTCAGAAGTGTCTTGCAAACTGTATTATTCTGTTCTGTGACCTATGGATGGAAGAACAAATAAGTCAGTAACATATTGTTATGAGAATTCTCTTCTCAGTCATTTGGAGCATCCCCCAGTGACTGAAAGAAAGTCATGCTTGGTACTCAGTGTGCTGTGATGAGTGACAGACTGCGAGAATGACATGAACTGTAGAAATCCAGCCTTAGAACTGCGATATCTGTGGATGTATCATATGCAACTCTAAAAAGTGTCAGCAGCACAGACATTGCAGTGACTGCAACACCATACGAAGTAGTCATTAAAGAGCAAAAAAGCTTTTGTCCTTTCTAATCTCTGATCACACGCCAAATGCTAGATCAGAGACTGGGCTATTGTGTATCCTACAGAGCAGAACTGTGATATTTTTATACCTACCTTGCAAAATTGGTCTATTTATTAAATCAAAATAAAACACTGGGGAACATTCAATTGCTAAAGTGCATGGTATTCTATGTGTTAGCTTTGTTTCTTTTGAAAGGAAAAAAAACTTCACCTGATCTTGTCCTTTGGCCCTACATTAAAATCATAATCCTCTAATTAGGATATTACTTATTGTTGTGGACATAATTATCAAGAAACTGATGAACCTTTACAAACAAATTAACAGCCAGGAAAAGAGAACTAAGCAGCAGCTAAAACATATATCGTTCTTGTCACTGTTGATGTGGGTTTAATAACACATATTTTCTAATATGACACCAGTGGATTTTAATTGCTTATTAGTTTATATGAAATTAATATCACATTTTTCACTTTTTACTAAAAATGCATTTTTATGTTTTAAGGAAGTAAGTGACGAGTGAATGACTCCAGACAAGATCATAAAGTTATTGTATTTTTGCTAATCTTTTCTGTTACTTTTAATCCTCAAGTAGGTTGCTATTATCCAGGGGTAGAAGTAGGCCAAAAGATAAGTGTTTTCTAGATATAATTATATACAGTCTTTCTTGACAAAGCTAAAAATGCGTTGTTCTAGAAGCATTCTTTGGCATTTGAATCAGCCTTGCTGGCTCTATTTTTTTAACAGTGTGAACATTTTACAATGTTTCATCTTGACAGAAAGTTTTAGGGAGAAAATAATAATGAGGAATTGAGGAAACCTAGAGCAAAATAAAATGAAAATATAGAAGAAATAAAACAATATTTTGGCACTCAAAATATGGAGTACTCTAAACCAAAGAAAGAACACAGATAAAGCCAGGTAGAAGACAGGTTATTTTTAAGTGATCTTTTGAATAGTAACCTTGGAAATAAAGTTTGTGACATTTTGGTAGGCTGATTATTGTATGTGCTATGAAACAGTCACGGGTAATCTCTGTGAGCAAACATGTCATTTTGACTGCTGGGGTGCCAAACAATGAAGAACAAATAGGATAAGTATCACAGAAAGATTGAAAGAGGGATATCTTTCTTCTAAATTAAAATGATGAATCTTAATAATTTCTTCTAGTTTGGGGATGATGTTTGTTTGTTTCGTCTCTAAGCAAGAATGATATGTTTTAATATGTTTCAGTTTAGCAAGACAAAGACACCTGAAAAAATACAGTCACCCAAAAATGATCCACTTGTCTGACTTCCCATATTTCCCTTTTCAACATTTTGTTTCTCTGGTTTCTGGGCTACTGCAGGAGTGATTAGGGATCATCTTTATCCTGATTTTACTACTGTTGAAACTGGTATTATTTGTGGTCAGTCCAATAGCACTTTATTTAGAAAGACAAGGAACGTGAGCAAATTTACAAACCAGGTCTTGAAATGCAAACTTTTTGAAATGCAGGATCCTGAGCATGTCACAATGACCATCAGAAAATTCACAAAATCACCTTTTTTTTACTGTTTCAGCTACAAACTGCATTATACCAAAACAGGAAAAATGCATACTCCGAACTAGTATAGAATCATAGAATGGTTAGAGTCGGAAGGGAGCTTAGATACCATCAAGTTCCAACCCCCCTGCCATGGGCAGGGACACCTTCCCACTAGACAAGGCTGCTCAAAGCCCCATCCAGCCTGGCCTTGAGCACTTCCAGGGATGGGGCATCCACAACTGCTCTGAGCAGCCTGTTCCAGTGCCTCAGCACCCTCACAGCAAAGAATTTGTTTCTGATATCTAGTCTAAATCTCCCTTCTTCCAATTTAATACCATTACCCTTCATCCTGTCACAACACTCACCGACAAAGAGTCCCTCTCCAGCTCTCCTGTAGGCTTCCTTCAGATACTGGAAGGCTGTAATAAGGTCTCACTGAAGCCTTCTCTTCTCCAGGCTGAACAACCCCAGCTTTCCCAACCTATCTTCGTAGGAGAGGTGCTCCAACCCTCTGATCATCCTGATGAACTGGACCATTAAACTCTTCTGCTTATCAAGAATACAGTCCTAATGTGGTCAACAAGAGCATTAAGTCAGAGAATTCAGAAACAAAGGAAAACAAATAAGAAGATCCTCCTAGGACGGACATAGATTATTTTTTCAAGGCTATAAAAACAAATCCTACTGAACTCTTTTTTTCATGTCTCATAATTTCAATTTTTTTCACTGAACCATGGAGTTTACTCCCCCAGAATATCTTTTCTAGTTACAGTCTAATGTTATCTTTTCTACAGCACATTTAAATAATGGCAAGTAAAATATTTGCTATTATTCTCTGAAACTTAAATAATGACATATTTTAATTCCCATTAAAATATTCCCACTAAAAGCTTCATGAATCACTTGGGAATCAATAGAAGGATTCTGGTTACAGATGAAGGAAGCCTGATTACAGCAGAGCTTAGTCAAATAAATATTTTTTAAAATCACAATAATTTTTGTCCTGAGGATTGTATGATAATAACTCAGTTGTGAGAATTCTAATACTGTTTGAACTAGTCCAACAAGTATTGTTCAGGAAAGCACTTTCAGCAATAAAAAATTTAACCATATCATACAGACACAAATTAAGATTTTTTACCTTTGGAATCAATAATCATTAGACTTAATATATTAAAACGTTATTGAGAGCTGGGCACTGAATTTCCCCCAGCCTCCCTGTGCCTTGGTAAATTGCAGCCCAGATTCCTGATCAAGATCCATTACACATAAATATGTAAATGTATTGTGTTTCAAGCTTACTTAAGTCAAAACTATAAGTAATTGACTGAGGAGAATAGGATTATTTACCAAAGCTAACTGCAGATGGGCTCCCTGCTTCCTCACCGGACAAAAAGGCTTCTTGAAGACCTCAGTTTAACGATGAGTTTCTTGTTCTGTGACGTTTCTCTTTTCTTTGGCTTTGCAAGGAGTGTAGGGGAACACTTCCACTAGGATAACATTTGAACATTTCTCTCATCTTCCCTTCTGTGCATTTGGAATTTGAATACTGTTTCTTGGACACATAAAATGAATACGTATAACTCTCTCTTTTCCAGTACACCTTAAAGAACGTAAGTAAATTATATTCCATCACTGATTTAGTAATATGGGTAAGGAACACAAAACCCATCTTGGCAGCAACTTTCCTCTTTGAGCAATATGTTCGTTTTGGCTAGATTATCATTAGCACCAACAGATTAGCTCTTTGATTAGTGTTGCTTTGCAATTTACAGCCAAGTGACTAATTTCTCTACCTAAGAAAGAAAGGTTTGCCTAAATGAAACTGGGAAAGAGCATTTTAATTTGCTTGAATTTTAGAGGCTCAGCTTCTTTTGCTAAGAAATCTCCAAGTTTAAGGATGACAGAACTGGGTTCAGTTCATTGCTCACGAAGAACCTGTTTTGTGTTGAGAAAGTCTTCAGTGAAATAACTCATCTTGTACTACTTACATGGAAGATGAACTGAAAGTTGCAAGATCTTCTGCCTCAAAGCACAGTAAGATAAGACAAAAGACTTTACAGAAGTCTTTTGATTCCAGACCTGAATCCAGGTTTTCAAATTACTAAAACTACCAACTGCTAATGGTTCGTGGAAGCAGATTACAATGCCAGCACAAACTCTGAAATTGAAAGAAAGCACCAGAAATGTTTATAGTGGTATAGTTGTGTGAAAGTGATCTCCCTCCTATTGAGAAGAGCTCCACAGTCCTGCTAAGAGAAAAGTCTAATGAAATGTGTTTGAGAGAGAGGATGAATTAGTGTGCCCCCTTCCACTTAGGGAGCTATGCCACCTCAGTAGTACAAGCTCTGAACAACACTGAACCATGCTATGAGAATATGTGTGATGGACTAGTTGAAAAAACTTATATATCAGTAAGATGATGATGCACTGAGTGGTGTCAAAATGGCCATACTTTCAAAATTTCCAGGAAGCTGACAGCTCTCACCAGAGACAGCAGTGCTGAGAACCTCTGGAAATCAGCAATTGTTACTTCATTCTTTTAAAGATACTGCATAAAAATGAGGCAGGATCTGAGGGAAAAACAAAAAACAAAACAAAACAAAACAAAACAAAACAAAAAAACCCCACACAACAACAACAACAACAAAAAACCAAACAAAAAACCAAAACAAAACAAAAAACAAACAAAACAAAAAAAACCCAAAAAAACCAAAAGAACAACAAAACAAAAACCAACCCTAAAACCTGATGGTGCAGTGGAGGAGAGAAGTTTGAAAGTTTTCAGTAATATAATCCTTCCAGTCTTTCTATTTACTCAATAGTACAGCTGCTGAAACATTTAGAAGGTGGTCATCTACACAACTGTGTACACAATTGTGTGTACACAATTTAAAACACCCAGTCTAACTATTCAGAAGAAAGGAAACTCCTGTCATAGATCCTTTAGAAAGTAGAACTATACCAAGAGGCCAGGGGGAGAAGAAAAAAACATTAAAAAATAGATACAAATTTACACCAAGTCTTTTACTTAAGGCAAATTTCCCAAGAAAATGGACAAAATATTTCTATGTCTGTAACAATATGAGGTGGAACACACTGTTATTATACCCAATTCTTGAGCGTCCTTTCTCTCACAATGAGGCATGGGCTTATTCTAGGTAATTCCAGTTTTCAGATCTGTTCAAAGAGTTTAATAGTGTTATTCATAGCCTCCTTAGGAGGTATAGAAAATACTAGACAACAAATTCTTAATCATCCAATACTATTAATACTAAACTGCATCATTGGCACAAGCCACAAGCTCTACTCACTCTACTTACACTCCAGTTACAGACCATTGACATTCTTTATATCAGCCTAAGACACGCTTTCCTGACTTAAAGCAGAAAATTATAAAGAAAAAAACCTGGATGTGGTCACAATAAGCAAAAGATAAACAATACTATAAAGGGGTCTGGTGCCAAATGATACATACTCATCTTGAATTTATTATTCCCAAAAGTGTCAGAGTGGAAACATGCCCATCCTTAGTTATGGCACATATTAACTCTGGTAGAACAGTCTTTATAGTAGAGGAAAAGTGCAGTGCGGTGAAGTCCTTATACTGCTTTCACTGTCATTATGCTACGTTGCACCTAAAGCAGAACCAGCAGGTATCTTAATGAAAGATGAAAGCTGAGTGGCAGAAAGACTATTAAGAAAGAAAAAAGCAATGGTAGACTCATATTACTTGATGCTTAATGGAGTGAGGAAATGTATTTTGGGGAATTATTTTTAAGAAATTTCCAGTCCTTAATGCATTGTGTGACTCTCTTATGTAACTTACACAGAGGTTATCTGTATTCATCAACAGGCAATATTTGATGCTGCATAAGGGATCATTTTCCACATCCATGGTGGTAAAATTTCAGTTGTGACTTATGCTATTTTTCTTGTTGACCACAAAGACATGTAATGACAGCACATGGTGGAAGCCTAAGGAAACCAGAACTAGAAACAATAAAAGTCAATAAACTGCTAAATTCCAAACTCACATAATGTCTGATGGTTTAATAGGTTAACAGCTTAATGCTAGCTTGTTTCTAGGATTACAGATTGTTTATTCTAACCAAATAACTTTACAGTATTTTTATATCCCTTCAGTAAGCATATATTAAAAAAAAAATCTTTAGGAGAAGCTTGTTGAAACCAAGTCTACCATGTGGTAAACTATATTCTGGCATATAATTATAGGGAGCTCAGCAGTATAACTTTAACTTAGATTAATACTTTGAGATTCCCAGCACAATTCTCTTTTTGTCTTTGCTGATGTAAATGGAGTTTTCATGTTGAATTATGTCAGCTATGGTAGAATACATCATGTCAAGATCTTGGTTAAGTTTACCTAGGGTGCAAAACTCTGAAGAATAAGATAATAAAATGGATAGAGGAAAGGAATCACTTAGACAATTGTCTAGTCACAATATGGAATGTAACAAATACTATCAGAGCTTTTAGAAAAGATTTTAAGTGTCCTGTGAAACATACAATAATACTTCTTAAGATCAAAATTTTGACATTTTTGTAATGAAACAAAATTTGAGGTTTATGTTACTTTTTTTTTTTCTTATTTTTTTTTCAAGTAATGTTTCTGGTAAAGGTATGCAACAATTCCACTCTGCTCAACAGGCCATTCTCTCTGTCGTCACTTCACTGTTCATGGTTCCACTTGCCAGAAATATAAGGCTATCTTTCAATAAATAACCACATAACAAGGTTATGTAAAAGCATTCCAGGAACAAATTCTCATTTTTGAGAATGGCCTCTAGTCTTCTTTAGCTTTATATTGTGTTCAATCTGTGTTGAACATAATTTTGGAGTAACCATTTGGGAGAAAATTCTGATCTCCTTGACTTGCTTGGCTCGACAACTTGTAGCTTGGAAATACCATTAAAGATAGAGTTTGTACTGACTGCTATGACAAAGCTGTATCTGAGTTACAAGTTCCTTATGTTCCTAGATTTGTTGTAGTAATGCTACCCACAGGGTAACTGTATGATAACATTTGGCGCATACTCCTTTGAAATTACTTCCACACCATGTGCGTGGTTAACAGATACCATATCACCCACTAAACCTAACGATGTTCTGTGTCAATAAATCAGTTACATAAACCAGTTTTACATAGTGTTATCAGAGCATTTGAGACCATCAGCTTACAATGCTACCTTTTGGGTGTTTTTTTTTTTTTTTTTTTTAAATACTTCTTTTTAAGCAATTTGGTTTTACTATAGGTGGTCATGCTTTAAAAACACACCTAATTATCACATATATCTGTCTTATGTATGCATTAATAGATATATGGAAGCTACCTCTTCAGTGTGACTTCTCACATGACCATTCTTCTTTCTTTCATTTGGATTGCTTGATACTTATTTTCAACCAATTTCATCTAAGCTTTCAAGGCAGAGGTATTTGAGGATGAAATAGATCTTTCTCTTGAAAATTGACCTGGGACACAGGTATGGCGAGCAACAAGGCAAATCTAAATATAAAGCATAAGGCTGAAACAGAAGAAATTACTTGTAACCTAGAATAATGATTTTCCTACCTTTAAGTCCAGATATATCTCAAGAAAGCCCAAGGAGAAGAAAAAAAATATATTGCAAGTCCTTACTCTACATACGTGAATCTTGCAGTTAAACACTCATGACACAAAAGTCCAACAGATGTTTAGTGTATTTTTCTGTCCTGATCAACTTTCCTTCACAGACTTCGATTATTCTAAAGTCATTACCTTCTCATCATCATTAACTAGACATAACTTTATTTGCTACAACTCACATGTCTTTCAGAAATTACAATTATTGCAATCCCTATTCTTAAGTGAAATGTATGGCCTTTGAATTCCAAAACTAAAAAAAGTAAACAGGTGTTATCATCTCCATCATATACTGTAAATTGTGTTGGTAAGATAAAAAGGAGCAATCACAGAACCAATCAGTCATTATTCTGCAAAACTCTTTCCTACTCTCCATTACTATGTTTTGGGTTTTTTAGTTTTACCGGTTTGAGAGGCCCAGGACTAACTTTTCTTCTGATGCTGGGAAAATTGCACTTTTAGAAGACTTTAGTGTCTGAATTCATGAAAATATTTACTTTATGCATAGACAGGGTCTGTGAGATTCAAAGTCTCAGTGTTTTCGAGCCTTGCCAGGTACAAGGAGAAGGAGGAACAAGGCTTGGGTATTTGACCCAAGCTGGCCAACAGGATTGTTTCACACCATGAACGTTACATTCAATATAAATTAGAAAATTTTGCTGCATAGCTGGCTCTCCCTTGGTGGTGGCGATCCAGACAACTCCTTGCCCCAGTGCTGGACCCTTGAGGCCTTCCTTTCATCCCAAAGCCGTTGTACTCACAGTGTCCAACATTTTCTGTCCACTGCTGGGAGCGCACAGCTCCCTGCTGATAGAACTGGCTGAGTATAATTCTTGTAAATCTTATATAAGTGCCAGGATTAATACTAATTCTGTAGTATTATTGTTAGTTATTTAATCTTATTCTATTAAATCTATTTACGTTTCAACCCTTGTGTTTCTTTGCGTTCCCCAATTCCCCTTTCTTGGGTAGGGAGGGGTCATCAGGTGATAGAATAATTGTCTGCATGACAATAAACTGTTATGGGTTTTCTCAAACTATAACATTAGTATATGCATTTCTTGTTACATCACCAGACTATCAAATCAATACCAAGGTATATTTTCTAAATCTGGATTTTCAACTAGCTTCTAATCTATGAATAGTCATTTGATTATCTTTCATTTCATTTAAGGTCTATGAAAGATCCAGATTGACAGCACAGGAAATTGCAGTCTGACGTTGCAGTCTTATCTATCAAAACTTACAATACCAGCAGCAGTGTTATGAACTTCTTCAAGATCCTCTGCAGAAGTTTATCACAAAGAAATAGTGTATCTCAAAACCTGAGAGATTTGTTCACCTTGTGTACCATACAGCAGGCTGGCTAACTCCAGTATTTGAGGTTAGAGCCAAAATCCAAACGTGCTGTAGAGCAGCAGCTGGTATTGGCAAAATCCTAAGACAATAAAGTATCCAGGAAGCATTTCAGTGCACAAGATCATGCATTTCCATGGAAATCAGACACTGAAGAGCATGCTATGTTCATAAATTTTAGGCATAGGAAATGGTAGTTTTGACAACTGTTCCTAGTCTGTAGAGTCTGTCCCCAGACTACGTGGACTACCCTGGGCAATGGATGGCCTATAGTTAAACAGCCTTGGATTTGAAGGCTATAGGCTTGCTTTCTGATCTTTTCTGGTTCTCTAGGTTATTCAGATGAAGAGGTGTGTCTAATTCAGCATATGCCATTTATCATGCAACGGCAGCTATGTTAGTCACTCCTTCAGAACTAGTTCATGCCTTTTTCCCATAAAGAAAACAGGATTTTTCAGTAAGTTACACTTCTTGATAAATATCCATGAGAAACATAATATGACCTTGTGATACTTGATACCATCATCTTCTAAACTTTTGTAAGTAATTTAGCTTCCTCGACAGATGGGTTCAACTAGTAAGACCCATTCTACAGAAAAAAAATCATACAGAATTTTTTCTGTCCCAGAGTATCCAATGGAATGGGTATCATAGGATAGACCCCACTATAATTTCTCATTGCAAAATGTACATACACAGGACCAGATGGCATCTGCATGGGAGTTTACACTGGCCTTCTTGTAAAAAGGGAATACTAATATTCACACAAGAGGAGCAGCATGGATGTGACACATCTAAATAACACTGTAGTTTCTCCAATTTTGACTGCATTTGGAGCTCCACCAGTCCAGGGGAACTTCATAATTTTGGAGCATCTAACTCTGCCAAAGCATTCAAACATAGCTGCTGAGGATCACAACAGGCATGCAGGCCCCAGGAGCCTGCCAATTAGTAGCTAAACAGCATCAATAGCTATGGAGTCTGGCACAATTCAATCAAATCTGCCTTTATCTCAAAACCTTCAAGTCCCACGCTGGGCTCCAAAAAGAACTGCTCTATTTAACCCCAGCAAACAGCTAGACCTCACAGAACAGCTTGCTTGTTCCCCCTCAATGGGATGGGTGATAGCTGGAAGGGTTTTGCTTTTGCAAAAACTCAAGGGTTTAGATAAAGACTGTTTAATATGTAAAGAAAAAGTGGCGTGCACAAACAAAGCAAAACAAGGAATTCATACACTCTTCACTGGCAAGCAGACTTCCAGCTATTTCCTGGAAAGCAGGGTTTCATCACACATGATGGTTACTTGGGAAAACAAAATCCGTAACTCTGAATGTTCCCTGTTCTTCCACCTTCCCCATAGTTTTTGTTGCTAAACACAATGCCATATGATATGGCATATCCCTTTAGTCAGTTGGTGAATCATGGTGAATCATGGAATTGTCAGAGTTGGAAGGGACCTCTAGAGATCATCTAGTCCAACTCCCCTTCTAAAGTAGGATTGCTTAGAGCATGTTACTCAGGACTGCATCTAGGTGAGTGTTGAAAATCTCCAGAGAAGGTCACCCACAACCTCCCTGGGCTGTCTATACCAGTGCTCTGTCACTCTCACCCCAAAAAAAGTTTTTTCTCCTATTTGAACGGAACTTTCTGTGTTCCAGCTTGTGCCTGTTGCCCCTCTTCCTGTCACTGGGAACCACTGAGAAGAGTTCAGTTCCATCCTTCTTCAATCCACCCTTCAGATAATTATAAGCATTGGTAAGATCCCCCCTCAGACTTCTCTTCTCCAGTCTAAAGAGTCCCAGTTCTCTTAGCCGTTCCTCATAAGGAAGATGTTCCAATTCCTTAATCATCTTTGTTGCCTTACATTGGACTCCCTCCAGTAGTTCTCTGTCTTTCTTGAACTGGGGAGCCTAGAACTGGATGCAATATTCCAGTTTTGGCCCCACCAGTTCAGAGTAGAGGGGGAGAATGGCCTCCTTTGACTTACCAACCACTCTCTTCCCTACACAGCCCAGGATTCCATTGGCCCTCTTGGTGACAAGGACACATTCTTGTCCTTCTCCTCAGAAGTGCCTTCCAGCAGGTGCACCCCTAACCTATATTGGTGCCTGGAATGCTTCCTCCCCAGGTGCAGGACCCTACACTTGCTCTTGTTGAACCTCATTAGATTCTTCTCTGCCCAACTTTCCAGCCTGTCTAGGTCATGCTGCATGGCAGCACAGAGAGCCCTCCCAGTTTCATATCATCAGTGAACTTGCTGAGCATACACTCTGCCTGCTTATCCAGGTCATTGACGAATATGTTGAACAAGACCGGTCTGAGTATTGAGCCTTGGGGGACACCACTGGTTACAGGTCTCCAACTAGACCCTGCTCCACTAATTACAACCCTCTGAGTTCTGTCACATGGTCAGTTGGAGTCAGCTGTCCCAGCTATTGTTCCACCCAGCTACTTGTGCACTCCTGGCAAAAACTTCTGCTTTCTCTATTTTGCCTTCTTGAATAAACTTAGTAGGGTTTGAACAGAAGAGATAAATATGTTGCTGTTACTTTACTCCCCCAAGAGTAAAATCAGAAATTAAATTACTGAGGTCAGCGAGATCAAAATGATAGAAAAATGGTAAGACAGTAAATTCAAGATGTCTAGCAAGCCCTTTTCCACAGGGAAAGTGAAGATATCACCCTGGTAGCATAGACAGGAAGAAAGCAAAAATATTATTCCTTCATAAGGAAAGCTAGTAAGGTATCTCACATAAATCTGGTATTGTGTAATATTTTACCCATATTAGGATCTTAGCACTGCCAACTGCAATTTCAAAGCAAGTTTAACTACAAGGAGAGACGGTAGTTCGTGGGTCTGTTCCCAGCTTTGATCAAAGTTTCCTGAAAAAGTTAGTGTACAGTTGATCATACACAAAAGCCCTAGTGTACTTAATTTAACTCATCACAAATATTTTCCAGATTTGTTTAGATATAATAGAATCCTAATACCCTGTGCCTCTCACAGAAAACATATTGAAATCCATTCAATGTCAAATATGTCAAGAAAAACATTGTCATGAATTCTGTTACTCAAGACCAATCAGAAGCTTGGGTTTGACTACCTCAGAGAAAGTGTAACATTGTATGATGTTTCCTATTTTACCTTCACTAATACATATTCACCTAGTGGGAAGTTTAGCACATTAATATTTTCCAACACTGTATTCAAAGGGAAAGACTATCATTCTGCCCAATATAGTAAAATCAGTCAGATGAAGAACACTATGTGAGAAGGGGAATTGTTCTGCAGCAAATTTTGTTCATCTGATTTGGAATATACAATTAGTTAAAAAACCTATTTTAATGAATAATGTGGTAAATGCTATATTCTAGAGGGCAAACATTTTGGTTTCCATTGACTTAATATCTGCCACACCAGCTTAAGGCCAAATCCTGAGAGGTCCCAATTGCAGATCCTCGACATGAATTTCAAATACTTCGCATTTTTCAGGGCCTACATCATCATGAACAAGCAGAAGAAAAAACAAAAATCTAGATATTTTAAAATTCATAATACGATCATAAACACTACACATAATTAAATTATAATCTGAACATAAACCTCCTTAATCACATTGCAGGAAAATTTACTTTCATTCCTAATACTTTTCATCATTTTACATAATGTAAATTATGTAATAAATCTAATTGGAGTGTTTTCAGCAGTGTATATTTGGGCAGAAACACCTTGTTTTAGGAAAGATGAAACATCCTGCAGAGATGTAGCTGTTTTAAAAACTATTTTAGGTAGATAGTTTTTGAAAACTGGGAATCTGTGGAGAGATAGCAGGCAGATATCACAGCAATGTGAAAGGAGCTGAAGAGAATGGCAGAGAAATTCCACATATACCATTTTCATTTTTTCTCAGAAGCTACAGTAAAATAGCATGATCAACTTTTAAACACACTTGATGTTTAATGTGCTTTAACTATGTTTGTGTTCGTAGAAGAGCACATCTAATAGTCAGCTTGGAGACTATAAATAAATTTTTGAGAGCTTCATTCCAACCTCCCACTTTAGCTTGCAAAATGCATATTTTTAATTGCAAATTGATCAAAACAAACTTCAAATTTACAAACTTCAAATCCACATGCCATTCCAAGGTTAGATGTGAACACCCATGCAACAAAAAATTTACTAGACTTGTATATGATATTTAGACCAAAAGCTGTCTCTGTCATCAACTTCTGTTACCATAGTTCTACAGGTTGTTAATCCTAAAGTGATAGTCTGAGATTACCTTTAATTGCACATGCAGCAGAATACCACTTTATATTATAGCAGAACTGTGTAAACATAGAGCAATTCTACCAACTTATATGACTACATCAGAAAGTAGAATTTCCTATTTAAATATATAAGCTGAATTATTTTTATTGAGGTGAACAGTCTTAATTTTAAAATTCTTTATTTCTAACAAAATAATTCTATTTTATCTTTACATCTTTACACTGAAGCACCCCCAAATATTTTTAAACCTTTAAAGAGTGAACCCCACAGGAACTGTATAATCAAAATTTCCAGCCATGCCTAGTATAGAAGAGAGCTTTTTAATCCTATAGAGGAAGCAGACTATTATAAGTAGTGTGGAGGAAAATGTGAATTTGAAAATTAAGCTACAGTTTGGGTTGGATGTAGGTACCTTTATTTCTGTGGTGCAGTCAGGTTGCAATTAACTCCAGGTAACAAGAAAAGCCTTTGCCAGGAAAGGTTTACAGAATTTTGTCACAAAAAGCATAGCAACCATACTAATAAAATAAGAAACAAATTAGTGCTACAGTAATTACTTTATTACTAAGGATTTATATTAAAATGTGATGGATACTTTCATCATTAATTATGCTATTATTATCACATATAATCTTACCACCACAATGTGAGTCTCTCAGTCAAGACACTACTGTGTTACATGAGACTTTTTTTATGACTTGTGTTATTATTGCACACACTTTTCTGCCATCAAAAACTCCTTGATACAATCTGGCATGTGGTCATGAAACCTTGGTAAATTCTACCAGCATTAGCCTATTTGAATTTTCTTCCATGACTCTTCCCACATGATAAAAATGGCCATCACATTGTTATATGAATGGGCAGGATATCAGGGACTTCTGAGTACAGAATCTACTGAGGCTTCATCTACACTGCTAAATAAGGCCACTACAAGCCTCCCTGACATGATGTCCAGCTGTGCCTCAGGAGATCGCATCCATAAGAAGACCATTCCCAGAGGGGAGTATAGACACAACCACACAAACCTAGCTGCTCCTGCTCCCCTCCAACAGACCTGGCCATCTATCAACAGGAGTTCAGAAAACTCTGTCTTTCTTCACGCCACACCTCACGGCACACAACTCAATATTCAGTTCATTGCTATGCAGACACGACTTCTGTAGGCTGCCAGAAACTCCTCACATTAATTAAGTCACTTTAAACTGAAAGAAATGCCCACTGGAAATAACTGTTATCTTGAAGGCCAATGAGAGCACCACATAGAGCCTTGGAGAAGACATGAGCTATGTAAAATAACCTGATCATGCTGCCATGTCTCATGAGAAAAGGCTATTTTGCTAAGAAATGCAGACAACACTGTAAGCATACTTTCAGGCCTCAGGACAGTTCTTGCAGCTGGTCAGGGCAACCTATTTTAGTTCAACCAGCTGCATTTGGCACGTGAGGCTGTGAATGCCAGGATGGTAAGTTGCATCTCAGCACTGCAAGTCTACGATATTCAAAAAAGCTGGTGAGGAAGGTGCCGAAAACAAATCTTAATGCTTGGTGAGCAAGATTTTACAAAATTGATTGCATATATTCACGTCTAGTAAATTCTCAACATTCTGCATAGTTCTCTAAGAAAGGAAATTACAGGATATTACAGTGGTACAGAATGTAGAAAAAGTAATTATATTTCCAATCTGATATGTTATCCTATCTTTTAGAAAAATTTCAATACTTCTAAGCTTCAAAAGCTAATTAAAATAACATCAATCAAAATACTTTATATATCTGTGCAATACTGATTGAAAAGAATCAGATCCTCATCTGGGCACTCCTCTCAAAAGCCTAGGTATTCTTTAACATTTTTTCATCTTACATTTTTGTAAGAAGCAACAAAATGTACTCAGATTAACAACTTGACTGTTCTTTTGTCTTCCATTCTTTATTATCACCATTTATATTGTACTGGATTAAACAGTCAGAAGTATCAAATCCAGATACTTGTTTAAAAGTAAGAGCTGCTTCTTTCTGTTTGCTAAATTCTGCTGGGTGGCAGTTAAGAAAGAGCAGATGACCAACATATACACAGTAGAAATAACTGGGCAACTGGCAGCATAACAGAGCAACAGAGAAGAGTATTAGAGAGTTTCTGAGCTGCTGACACAAATTTATCCATACTGAGAATTTGAGCAGTGTCATTCCTTATTACTTAAAGCCTATGAAAGTCTCAAAGACTTACAAAGGGGAAACTACAGTAGTGTAGCTATGACCAGAAGAAGAGAATATAAGGCAACCTGAGTGGGCAACTATTCAGCTAAACCACTTAATTCTTTAAGAATAAAAATATGAAGGTAGATATTTTGCTACGAACAGTGTAAGAAGCAATATATGTCAGGAGAACTTACTATGGCTGCCTTTCACTGGGAGAAAAGTCACACACTTCACCACTGCCCCTTCAGCCAACTTTGTTTGACCTAGTACATGAGTCCTTATATTTGTATTGTGGTGTTACTGAGTACTACCTGCTTGTTATGTACAAGCACATTGATAATGGCAGGGCCTAGTGTGCCATCTTGGCAGCCTGTAAATGACTTGTGTCACAGGATGAAACTGCTGTCCTTTTAACTATTGCCACCTCCCAGACGGAATTAAGAGGCCGTCCCTTCTAGTGACAGGTTCCAGTGAATCAACTAATTTGTGGGTTTTAAATACTCCAGCAGGTAACACTACCCTACATATAGAAAGAATCGTTAAGTGCTGTCTAGTCAACATGAGTGTTGTTCACTGGCTGGTCTCTGTCATTGTTCACATAAGCAGAGAGGGCCACTAACCAACAGCACAAAGCCATTAGAGTTCAATCAATTTCCCGTAAGCTTCTTTCTACTGTGTTCAATGTTCATGTGTTTAAATTTCTTTGCACAGCGTGATGTTGCACTGTTGAATACAGACTATGTGTCACAGTTTCATAACCGACACCTTAGTCAGCGGTGATCTAAACATTTCACTTCTATTTCACTGGAAATAGATTTTTTTCCCCAAAACAAAATGGTTGTATTTGATCCTAACCCATTTCTCCTCTTTGATAAGAAGAGTATCACAAAGACTGTTTACTCTGTATGGATTTTCCCTCAGACTCTACTCTATCTCTCTCCTCTTACTTTCCATTGACAAGTCAGTCCATTCTTTTCCTGTACTGCTTTATTAATCAATATTCTGACTTAGGCATCTGTCACTGAGAATGACGCTACAGTGTGACACAATATGGGATTTCTCAGGATTAACGTACTTGTCTGCATATACCTGCACTTTTGCCTTTATATTAATTGATTATTTCATAGTGAATATAGCTGTCTCCCTAAACCTTTTCATTCTGCACATGCCAATTGACAGTGGAAAATTGACTTAACCTTGGGAGAAAGAGTATGGTCTGAAACCTTTAAGTCTCAACCAGAAACACAACACACAATTTTTTACATTCTTTCCTGCATCTACATTTCTGATCAAAGAACTAGTAACAAGAAACGCTGACTTTTGAACTGCAGTATAATGTAAAAATGTGTTAGACAATAAATTCTTGCCCTCTTGCCTTCTTTACAATTGCTTCTCCTGCTTTGGATATCTTTCAGATCAAGTTGGACTGAATCTACTGTCATTCTTTTCACATCTGGGTTGACCTCTTTCACACAGGATCTTCCTCTGGGACAACAACTTCCTTCAGAAAAAAATCTTATGATAGGTAATTTTGCTTCAAATCTGTTATCAGAATACAGCTAATAATAAGACACAGTAGTTAAGAAACAGTATTTGCAGACCTCACAGAATGGCCACTGTAAACATCTTTATATTAAACTAATCTCAGGATTTTTTCACCTGCACACATTGGTATTAAAATATAGAACCTTTAGGCTCTGATTTTCTGCCATAAATCTCAGTTACATCTCTAGTTTAGAAGCTTCACATCTGTGCAAGTGCTTCTACAGTTATGTCCATGGACTGTCTACTAGAAGGACTGAAGGACCAGTACAAAACTTCTGTTTTGTTTTATTTCATTTTGGTTTTCTTTTATCCGGTATCCAAAATACAGAATGGTTGGTTTCATAGTAAATATTTTACCTATCTCTGATTTTGGTAAAGTGGAAATATAATTTTAGTTTAGATCCGCATAAAGTAATGCACAAGAGAACACTATCTGTTTCTCACTCTACATATTAAAAAATGGCTTGGAGCTGACAGCTACTGCTCAAGAATAAGTCCTCGTGGGTATGAAAACATTAGCAAAGTATCAGTAGTGACCAAAGAAATAATCATATTATGAGAGAAACAAAACAGAGAGTATCACTTTGTCAGTTTAAGTTCTTAGCTCACCCAAGCTTGGAAAGAGTTCAGAGAACAATTAGGATGATCACAGATGTCATAAGCAGAGCAGAGAGATCAGCTGTTCATCAGCCATTCCATTACAAAACTTCAGGATGTTAAATGAAATACAAAGATATGATTTCTTACGTAACAGGAAGCAGGAATATAAAATTCATTTTCTTCAGAAACTTTTAATGCTAACAGCCCCAGTTGCCTATGTCTAAGTTTTTAAAAGAACAGAGTCACTGGAGATCATATTTCAGTAGCAATCTTCAAAGTTCTAGCCTACAATTTGCTCCATTCCAAAGACAATACAGTAGTAATGATATAAAGACTTATTTGACCCATGAGATGTTCCTAAGCACCCACACTATGGGGTTGAAAAACACCCTGCCTACAAAACAATTGCTGAAATAATGAGGATAACGGGTGAAATAAATATACCTGGTAATGATTTGCATAAGGAAGAAAAAGTAGCCTACAACACCAACTGCTTCAAAGCAAAACAAGACCAGTGGATTGCTATAGAAATTATAACTGACATACATCGAGCTTTTGGCAGTGAAAGGCTTATACAACTTGTAATCAAAATAAGTTTTGCAATACTACACGTTCTTTCACCAAAATTAGATTTTGCATCCATTACAATAAATTGCAGCTAGACATCAGGCAACGTTTCCACTGCTGCCAAGCACCTCCTTTTTTGCAGGAGTCTTTACATTCGAAACAAAAGTGAGTCTGCAGAGAAGATCCACATTGGTAAGTTTTGAAAGTTAATACTTAAGGTCCATCTACTGAAATAGTTCATGTTGTATAGAAGTCTGAACCCAAATCCAGACAGCTGAGTCCTGGGCAGCTCAGCTATAGGTCAGGTATTTTCAGAATGTCTGATTTTATTTTAAAGTAGGGGTCATAAGGTAGACGAAAAGGTTGAGACCACAGCTATTTTCTGCAGGGAATGCATAGGGATGGAGCTGGTGTACAAGCCAGATGCCGGTGCAACAGAACAGAACAAACTAGGAAGAAAACAATACAAAACAACAACAACAAAAAAAAAAATAAAAGAAAGAAGGAATCGAAGGGGGAAAGATGAGTCAGAAGTGCAAGTCGGAATGTTGCATTTGCATTCTCATTTACCTGCTGATTGAAAGAGACACTGTACATAGATATGTGTCTGGTTCAGCAGATAGGATGTGTTTTCACAAAAGGAAGGCAGTAGACCAAATTACTATCCTCAGCATACAGATTTTCTTACTAGACGGTATTTAAAGCTGCTAATTTCCTTGTACATTAGCTCTGCGATGAAAAGAGTAGAGATATCTCAGGTTTGCTGTTAAGATTCAAGCTTAAGTAAACACAGAAAACAAAATGATGCTGGAACTCTTGATCTGTTCTGAAGACTATATGAAATTTCAATTTCTACTTTTTTAGCTAAAACCAGATATGTATAAACTGCCGGATGTGTCCATAGCCACTGCCATTCTGCTAGCTAGGTGAAGATTAGAAGCTCTGAATTTTAAGTCAGTAATGAAAATTAAAGAAAATCTCTTTGTAAATTACAACTAGACTGATAGCACAGAGTGTCCATGACATTTTAATCTGGTGAAAGTGGATTTTATAACTGATTTAGATTTATTATGTCTAGACTAAATTTAAGCTTTATTTTTGTTAGAAGCAAGACAAGCATTCAGTCAGAGCAAGAATGATAGTTTTAACTTTTCTTAAACTCTTTAGCTGGAAAGCCTAGAAGAAAAATTATACTCTCTTAACATATATATCTAGTGCAGGTTTACAGGCTGTTGAGCATCAGATAAGCACAGGACAAAGTACAACTACATCTCCATGATTAAATTATATCAAAATACCGTGATACAGAAACTCATTTCATCTAGAGTCGCGATTACTTATTCCACCACAGTC
Source organism: Thinocorus orbignyianus (assembly GCA_013400375.1). Lineage (NCBI taxonomy): Eukaryota > Metazoa > Chordata > Aves > Ciconiiformes > Thinocoridae > Thinocorus > Thinocorus orbignyianus. The sequence continues at coordinate 85,670 of VXBW01003038.1, forward strand.
CTGTATGCCCATATCCCTTTGGTTTCAGCTGAAGAATTGTGGCAGGAGAAGAGGAAAGGAATTTGGTGTCGGAAAAACAGCACATAAAATGCACTGAAATAAATACTGACTGAATATTGTCATTAAACTGTGTACCTGACAGAAGTTTTCCATTGGTAAGATTTACATTCTCAAATATTTGATCTTCAAAGGGCATACTGTATAAAGATGCTGCCCTTCTCAGAGGGGAAGAATGTGTTTTATAGGAGGCAGTATGGGGGACAATTACTTCAAGGCTACCAACAAAATAGTAACATGCAATTTAAATGACTGATAAATATTCTGATAATTTTGCCGCTGATGCCATATAGCCATGCAGTGACACTAACATACTGGTCGTAGTTTCCTCTAGTGCACACTGTAGTGGGTTTAGGCCATTTTATTTTTATTTTCACCTGAAAAAAGAAAACTACAGTTAAAATAAATTTTGGTCTATTCCTTCAGCTAGCAATTCAACCATAGTTAACAGAGGTAATTTGTATGTAGGTGAGTGAGGAAGGATATACATCCACAGAGAATCACCTAAGAGCTGTGTATGCAAGTGTGTGCAAGAAAGTTTGGGTTTGTTCTTGTTTTTTGTTTTGTTTTGTTTTGTTTTGTTTNTTGTTTTGTTTTTTTTTAAAAAAAAAAAAAGAGAGAGAGATGGAGAGAGAGAAAATAAAAGACAAAAAAATGCCCTTTTAATTCCATAGTCAGTATTTAAGGTATGACAACATAAATGCCCACAAAGAGGAACTCAGAGGTCAAAATAATTCAGCTTGGTGCTTAAAAATTTTAGAGTCTAACCTTAAATTCCCAATATCTCACAACCTTAGTCTACAGCTTTCATTTAAAATTTGCATGAAGTATTTGTTTAAGATTATGATCTCTGATATAGAAGGGTGGTTTTAATTTTTCCTTTAAACATGTGGATTCAATAAGGACAGGCCCTCTGTGACAGAAAGGAAAAGGACTTCACTGGGAGATTCAAATTAACAAGTTATTTGGACTTCATGCACAGGTCCAATACATGTGGGGGTACATGGAATACACTATTGCAACCTATAAGCAATCCAGAAAAGTAACAACACATACCACAAGCACGCTAGATATTAATAGCATGTCATATGTGTATGTTTCTTAATCACTTCCCCTCTCCCTCAGGTAAGGCTGCTCAGTGCCTGGGAAGTTACTCTGAATAGCATCCTGAAAAAGGCAGGGAAGAATCTCTTCCAAGCCAGCTGTATCGTTGGAAGACTACTCCCCATTTTTCTCCCCAAAACTTGCAATTTATATTTCCTGATTCAATAGGGGTGCGGAGTTATGCCTGAGTGGATTACACTATCTGGAATATTTATCTCTGCTGGTGTGATGGCTCCTTAGTTTCTGTTGCTAATTTTGTGATGTCTAGCAGTCAGTCACCTAAAAGTGGAGGGATGGAGCTCAGGATAATTTGTTCATTAAGGGAGTATTCAAGGCTCAATTAGGGTTTTGGGTTTTGGTTTCTATCATGATGCAATCTTGAGACAACCCAGGGCTGAGCTGTTTTCCCAGCTCCTCCCAAGTTACCCCTGCATAGATAAGGATCTGTCAAGGCTGAGACTAAGTTGAGTTGAATGACAACTGTCTGCATCACACCCATTGTGCTCTGAAACTGGTTTGGCTGGGTGTTCCCATACACGCTTCTATATATTGTGTCTTTTTCCTGCCTCATGATTCTGGTTGAGAACATGTCTTTTTCAACATCAGTTGAAATAGAAGTGTCATTCCTATCCTAAAACTGGGAATCAGGGCCAGAAAGACTACATCAATAAATGTATATCTGGCAATGCTTATTACTGAAATAATGAATCTTTAACTATTCTGAGTTCTAGTTGAATACATAGGCTTGCATTATGTATCTATGTTCCCATATAACTGCACATTACTTTTTTTGTAGGAAGTCTTGCGACAGGAAAAGGGGTAATGGTTTTAACCTAAAAGAAAATAGACTGAAACTAGATATAAGGAAGAACATTTTTTACAATGAGGGTGGTGAAACATGGGCACAGGTTTCCCATAGAGGTGGTAGATGCCCTGTCCCTGGAAACATTCAAGATCAGGTTGGGCAGAGCTCAGAGCAGCCTGATGCAGTTGAAGATGTCCTGGTTCATTGCAGGGGGATTGGACTAGATGAGCTTTAAAGGTCTCTTCCAACGCAAACTACTCTATGATTCTATGAGTCTATGAGTTAAAGGTCAACAAACGGGATTCATAAAAATAAGAAAGCTTAGAAATCTGTCTCAGGCAGACATGAGGATACTCTGTGTTCCTCCAATGTTGTAGTTCCTTCCTTCTGACAGAAAATCCTTTATCCAGGAAAACTTCAACTGAAATTAAAGGCCAAAACAAAATCAAACCTTTTTTATCTGAAAGCTGAACATAAAAATTAAAGATCAGTGGGTACAAAGAGGTACCCTTTTTTCATACCCTTATGGATAAGTTTCCTGGGATTTTTTTCTCAAAAGCAGAGAAAACAAATCTAAAACTTCGTAATGCCCCTCCATTTCTATTTTAGAACAATGGCTTATCTTTTTGGAGCTCCCAGATCTTTTTGTCACATTCAGTGGACATGAATTGATGGAAATCAAGATGAGATTAGGCAGTTTTTAGCCACCTGCTTCCATTTCTTGCATTAGTACTACTGGGAACACATCCTTTTCTATATCAAGTCACATATTGGCAGGCAGGGATACATTCTGTGTTAGAAACTACACCACACCCCTCAGAATTATTAAATTTACTAGATGAATCTGAAATTTGAACTCTACAAGGCATTACTGTCTGTCTCCTATTCTGCTACCTATGCTGAAGTCCAAGTTGCTGTTTGATCTTTGAAGTCTTGCCAACTATAACATACAGATTTCTTAAGATAGGTTAGTATTAGCTCAAATCCTGTTAATATTTGCAGTTTGCATATCCAAATGAGTTTTGGTGTCCAGTCCTAGAGAGTGAAGGTAGGAGCCCAAACATATCAGTTGTAAATCCTGATGGTGGTTCATGGAAACCAGGTTTCTGAAGATGAAAATGATTAGTTGATTTAAGAGTTTACCTTGTCACATATAACATATAAATTTCTAGAATGCAGTCCTATACAATCAATTAAAAGAAGCCTAGCAGAATTAATTTCTTTTTAGTGAAAAGTCTGCTGTTATGAAAAATCAGATTAATATGGAAAGAATATAGTAGCAATTTTAATGCAAAATAAAATTGAATATTAGAAAATATCAGTACTGGTAGCCTATAAAAAAACTTACAAGAAAATATTCTCTTAGATATTTCTTCCCTGTTAAATTAAAAAAAAAAAAATTTAAAAATGGAAAAAATATTAAAATTACTTTTAAAAGTAGTTACCACTTCATTTTTAAAATAGTTTTTTTAAATTGTTTTTCCTCTTTCTTTTCCAAAATGGCTATCCCTACTATTATTCAGCATTATTAAATAACATTTATATGCATTTATTAGTATTCTTGCCTATTGAAAACAATACTGCGAGAAAAAAATTATTCACACACACACTTTGTCCCTCTTTTCAATTTCTTCCTCTTAAGTGGTAGTTCAATCCCCATCAGTTTTCTCATGGAATATTTGAGAAGTGGGGAAAAAAAATAAATCCAGGATGTGTCACTTTCATTAAGACATTTTCATAACATTGTTCTACCTTGAAATTACTGAAAAGCAAAGAATTCAAAAGAAGTGACAAACAAGGACATGGCAGAAGTTTTGTTGCAAAAGAGGAAAAAAGTCAGTCTGTTCTACTAAGGTTTATTAATCTGATGACTATTTAGTAAATGATTTTGCCCCCCAAAAAATTGATGAGCTGCATTTCAACAAGCGTTTGCCCCATTAGCATTTATGTCTCATTAAGATGTAAATCACAGAAGAATATATGGAAGGAAAACAGTGGGCAATTGTTCTCTGTTCTTTTGTGATAAATAGGTCTCCCTAAAAATAATGGCATCTCTCTCGCACTCTGGAATTCCAAATATATATGGTGCCCCCTGGAACGTAAATGTAAGAACACTGTTCAGGAACAAAAGACTGACTGCGACAGGGAATAGGCAAGAGAGTATGTCACTTTGGTTCCCATAGAACACAATACTAGAGGCCACAGTCCTTCCCTAGAAAAGTGCAAGGGTCAAAGTTTGGAGAGCAGACTTTGTTAACTTCTGAATATTAAATATTGCGGAAGAGCCAGGGAATGGTCTTCTGCATGAAATTGGAGGTCTGGGATAAAACAGGCAGAGATTTAAGGTCATTTATGTATTGTTTTCTCATACCAACTTACTTCCCATCAAAAATTGTGGAACAATTGGTACATGCCTTCATATGGTTAAGGTGTGTTTTTTCTGCTGCTAGTTCTGAAGAGTTCATATAACTCACACTCTGTAGACATCTCACTACACCATAAATTTTTTCAGCTGATTTCTTCCTAGATTTTTCCATCCATGGAGAGAATATTTTCTTGTTATATATATGTAATATCTTGTTCCTTTCTTTTCTTTAAACATAGTTTATATGACAAGTAGATGCTTGAACTGCTGTTCTTACATTGTTTGAATAACATACAGTGTGCCTTATGGTCTTTCCTGTGGGATACATCTTGCCCTAATATGCTCATAACTGTGAAATGTATAAAAATCTTCTAAAACTGAACGAATAAAACCAAATTTGTTAGAGCATTTTTAGAGCATAATATACCAAATATATTAAATAATGCAAACCGTTAACATACACCTAAGTTTTTTTGTCCATTGGAATCTGTAAGACATTTAATTTATAATTCTCACTCTTGCAAAACAAATGGGAGTTTTTTTAATCTTCTCAGTAAATCCAAAATCATTTTAGTTTTACTAATAGGTTTCCAAAAGGCAACAGGGAATATCAAAACATGCTGTTTTGCTTCACTTTTATTACTCAGGTCAAGAAGCCTGTTAGGAATAATTATTCTTCTACATGTAAAGCTTTCCTATATTATACTTTTCAGCATTTATCCATTTCTCACATGCTATGCAACAGGGGTGGGAAATGGACTACAGTGCCAATAGAAAACAGATATGTCCAGCTCTATACAATTTGTAACAAATGCAAAATTTCTAAAGGATATCTTGAAGGAAAGCAGTGGTTTAAACATGAATCTTGGGAAAAACTAAGATAAATGAAAGTATTTCCCGAAAAAAAAAGTGTGGGGTGTTTTTCTATCAAAGGTAGAAGATATCAGTGATAAAATTATACAACTTCCACGACTTAAATTTTTTGTCTTGGTGAAACACTGGTGGCTATGAGGAAGACAGAAGTAATTACGGGAATAACAGATTTTTATACCTACTTCATAGTGTTTTCTATCAAAATTGTAGTTTTCCTGGAGCTGGGCTTCAGAATTCTTGGGGACAGCTTTTCTTTTGTGTCTTTCTTTTATAATTAATTAACAAATTCTTTTGTTTGGTTCCCAAGTCCCCCACCTAAGAGATATGTCCCACTCTTAGGAGGGACCATCCTAATTCACAGTCTCCTTTTACGAGATAGGAACTCTGCTGAACCTACCTAAATAGTTATAAAACCTAAAGAGGATAATTTGTCTACTAGCACACGTTGTCTCAGGCACTGATTGTATGTTGCTGCTTTTACTTCTCAAAACCAGCTTAAAATGTATCTAAACTTCCATTTTCTTCTAACGTTCATTCTTTACATCATTTTAGCTGTTCTCCAAGCTTATAATTTATTTAACTGTCTGTCCTAATATATCATTATTCCTTCATGTCTGCCTTTTACATTGTAGTGATATCTCCTATTTTGTTAAATGATTTCTCTTATGAATAAAAGCCACAATCCTTTAAGGATAGTAGTGCCCCACTCAGCTGTTTTTTAGGATTTTTTTAATAGAAGGTATGAAAAGAGATTCCAAGATATCAGCTTTCTTAGGCAGTTTAACTCTCTTACTATTACAGTAATCGGATTTTAAACAGACTAATCAGACATTAATCCATTTCCTAATCGTTATGACCCAATAATGCATGGGCTGTTGAAGCCACTGTGTGGACATCTAAAAATTGTATCTCAGTTCCCGCTGTACAGGTTCCTTTTGCTTCAGAATAAACATCCAAGCTTCCTAATGTGGAGGAATTAATAGACTATTTTTCTTCTCTTTCGGATTAATTTAAGAATGGAGATGTTAGAGTATGTGCTTAAGAGTACAAAGTAATAATTTTTTAACCACTGGTGGGAAAGCAGTTTGCCAGTGGGCAGAAAATTCTTGGTATCATTTACTAGCCAGGGAAGATTTTGACCAATAGACCGCAGATAACTGTTCAGTGTGAGGCTGTGAGTTTCCCTGTTTAAAATGAAAAGAAAAAAAAAAAGAAAAAAAAACCAAAAGCAAACAAACAAACAAAAAAAACCACCAAAAACAAACCAGAAAACAAGATAGTTTTGGGAAGCGAGACAGGAGATTTTTCAAAATGTGATCTCCACTTTGCTCTAGTGACTAAAGTCAGTCTCAAGCAGGTTCAAAACCAATTTGGAGAATGGAATGAAACTACATCTATGAAGATTGCTGTTCGTAACACAGGCTAATAGGGTATATTCCTACGTGAATCATTGCCAGGCATCTATGTTTACCTTAAGGCTTCAGCAGATGGTAAATGGCATTCTAAAAGTTTGATACTAAATTTAAGCTGAGTTGTAAGTTGATACCACTAGCAATAACAGTTCTAATATCCTTAGACAACTGAAAATGAAGCAGCAAAAGAATAACGACTTCAGGGACAGCAACCAGAGACAGAAATTTCTCTTAGCCACAACGCTTAGCTGAAAAGCTTTTGCAGTGATACCATGGCAGTTTACAAGACTGGGAGTCCAAATGATATGATTTAGCTTGTCTCGTAACAAATGTAAAAGCAGCTGGACCTCAAGTCAATGCCAGGTTCCAATTTTGGGGGGAAAAAAAAAAAAAAGAAATAATTTAAATAAAAGAGCCAAAGCTAATGGAGTTTCATGGTTACAGCTCAAAGGGAAAAAAATGACCCTGAAGTCCTACAGCAATTGTATAATCTATATCATTTTATCTTATGGATGACTCTAGAGGTGATTGAAACCCATACAATCTAATAAATACATCATTTCAGACACATTCTTTAAACGTTTAAAGTGTATCTGTGCCTGTTGTGATTTTCTTTTCTGTCTACTGAACATTTACATTTTTAGCATTTTGCTGTTTCTAGAGATAGGTTATAATTTTCTTTTCAGTTTAATGCAGACTGTGACACAGGAAGTAAAGAGTTCATGTTCTCCATGAATAGTTCTTTGTTGGTTTTATTGCTCTCAGCATGTGAAATAAAAGATGGGTTTGACTGTAAGTCAATGGTTGCTTTTTGGCCAGTATCGCAAGAACACTAGCCAAACCTCTTTCAGCGAGAGGAAAATTATACCAAGCTGAAGTTTACAAATGGAAGGAAAGCCAAAACCATTAGTAGATCACAAAGAAGAAGTTCTTCAGGAGACCTGCACCCAAGTAATACACAATAGAGGTTAAGAAAACAAAGCATTAGTTCATTTAAAATGGTTTCATGTTTTAATTAAAAAAAAAATAAAATAAAAAAAAATGTAAAAGCTTCCAAAAAACACAGAGACCAAAAATTAAAGTGTGATTCTGATTCTTTGTTTAATGACCAAAACTCCCAAATCTTCCTGAGACTGATGAAATCAGTCCTCCTCACTGAAAAAGAGAAAGAAAGGCTTTTGCCTTTGTCAAAAAAAGATCCAGTTGGTGACATTTTAAATAAGCTGTTGCTTTAGTATTTTCTAGAGAAGACCGACTGTTCAAAATAACACTAATCTTTTCCTTATTTTTGGTGTGTGTTCTTCATATTGTCCACGTTTCCTCCCACTTACATACAGCAATTTGTCTTTTCAGCTAACTGCTTCCTGGTCAACACACAGAAGTGAAACATCTCCCAAGTGGAGTTCAAAATGCCAAGAAAGTCAGCAAAAGCCAATTTTCTTCTCTAAGCTGAAAGATACATTTTCGTAGAGGTTTGGTTTTTTTTTATTTATTCCTTGTTTATCTTTGTCAAAATAAAATACTGTCATTATGCATAGCATCTGGCTGTGAAACTTTTTGATACAATCAGAAATAAAATTGGTATTGCCATAAATGGATTAATAAAATGAAAAACTATTGGTCAGTTGTTTTTAAACCACAAAGCAGGAACAAATAGGGAGTTTTAAAAACATACAATAGCATTCTACCGCCAAGTGCAATTTACTTTAGCTTTTCCAAGAGTGATTTCTTATATTGAATAAATCCTTTTCCCTGGAGATCCCACAATTCCAGTTTTAAGGTGTATTTTGACACTGAAGCACAGAAAGGCTAAATGGCAAAGCACATCAGTAGCACAGATGAAAACGGAAACCAAACTTAGTGAGTCACCTCCGCTTAATACGCTCAATACCAATGCTGTCACTTTTGCAAGACCCTTTGAAGCCACATCACAGTTTCTGGATTAACTTGAATTTCTCTTCTCTGTACTGACCAATGGAGAGCAGTAAAAAGGAGACAATATTTTCTATAATGTGTAAGAGCCTGTTATATAAAATGGAAAAAGGCCTCTAGCAAGTTTTTGAAAATGTTGAAGGCTAAATCCCTTCAGGCCTGGACAGTCAAATGAACATGTGATATTAGCTTTACTGAGTTTAAAAACAGAGTGAAGGATCCCTAGCGCAGGTTAGCCATTCCATGTATACATCCTGTTCTGAAAATCATGTCATAAAGAGAACTGCTCAGTATGGTTAAACTCACATTAGTGTGAGTATGACCCCGTTCTCCGACACCACGTCATCATTTGGTAGATCTCCAGCCAAAAATACCACTCCTGAGTGACAGCTAACTAGTTCTACATCCTCACAGAAGAACTGGATTTTCAGACACCGTTAAACAATGCATGTCCTCTGAATTCAATAACCCTAGAAGAACTGAGTATCCAAAAAAAAAGACATCTTTGCTTGTCCACAAGCCATGAAGGAAAATACAGAGAGACAGCACTATTCAGCCAGAGATAAAATGTTATCTTTGTAGGGCCATGCTCGTGACTCATACAATGTCTTTTCTTCCTGAAGCTGCCAGTAGATAAAGTAACCTCATAGCTAGGGTGAGAAGACAGGAAAACAGCAGTAGGGCAAGAAGCAGAAGAACAGGAAGACAATGTACTTTATTCACTCACCCTTATGACGGAAAGACCTCTAGATGACTTTATGTCATCAGCAACAGGCAAAATTCTACTGTCCACAGATGAACCTATTCACAATTTTAATTCTGTTAAAACTCTAATTCAGTTTCTGACTAGAAATTTGAAGGTGAATCTCTACTGACATCTTCTGACCCTCTTAACACGTACATTCCATGAGTTTGGGTCTCCTTCTGTCAACTCTTGTTTAATTATTTGATCACATATTTTGTTCTTGTACTTGGCTCTTACTAATGTAAAATTTAATACTTTTTTTCCTCCTATGAAAAACTTTTGGATTTAATTTGGAGTTAATTTATATTTCTTCAAACTTCACCTTAGAGTTTTTGTTTTCTCATATCTCCTCCTTTGAACTAGATTAACTTCAACATGCAGGAGCAGGGAAGGTTCCTGTAGCCTAAGACAATCACAATGCAGGATTTTGGTGCAGATAGCTCTTCCACTGATCAACAAAGACACTTTCCTTTATTTATTGATTGTACAGTATTAATCTTACCTATAATATTAACAACAACAATAGAATTAAACTTTGTAACTGGAAAATGGTCTTCTGTTTTGAAAATAAATCTCAGCCTCACCTAATCATTTATTTCATGTAACTAGCTTACAGTGCCCCAACACTTATGTAGCTGTGGGAGACCATTATCCATTCACAGCGTTCAATTCTATTTGCCTCACTCCTCACTTATGCCACGTAAAATTGACATCAGCCAATCAGGTAGCTGAGACTGAACTGTCTTTTATTGTTATTTACTGTTGATAATTTTTAAAACATCAATCAATAAATATTTATTTTAGTTACAAAAGTACTGCTGGTGTTTCGTAACTGAAATATGCAATAGGCTTTCCTCCTCTGAAAGTCTCCACTTCTGGGAAGAAAAAAAAAGGGGGAGAGGGTACAACAATTACTACTGCATTAATATCTACCAGAAGTATGACTGTGTTTACATTAATTTTTTTAAAAGGCAAGATGAAAATATTGCAAATAAAATCATCACACAGAAAACAGCCTGTCCTAATGATTTTTTTTTGGTTGGGATTATTTCTTTTAGCTCTCTGCTTTTCAGCCAATCCATAGCTCTTTGTAACTCTTAACAAAAAGGAAAATAGTTTCAAGATGCAGAAGCTCAGGAGCTTATTCCCTCCTATTTATCTAATTATTAGATGTTTTAGGTGCTGGGAACTATTTATAACATTAAATTTAAATCTGCAATGCTATGTCCCCATTCTTAAAAAAGAAATATATTTTCCAACATAATTTTAGATGTTATAGCTAGCTATATAACTGTCCAAACTGAGAAAGTCTTTCATTTGTGATAGCTGGTGGACAGTGAGCTGGAAACAGGAATTATCTGATATTATGTGATTATTTCTGCATATTACTTTGACTTTCACATGCGCTCAACGTCTCTACATTGCTGTGTTCTGAGGACATGAATACAAGAGGGATCGGTTTATTTGCTGTTTGCCCATGCATTATTGTTGTGTATAAGGGCTGGCAGGAATGTCTTGTGAGTAGTGGCTAAGGACACCAAATTTGTCTAGTTTGAAGAAAAGGAGGTTAAGGGGTGATCTCATTGCATTCTGCAGCTTCCTGGGGAGGGGACGTGGAGAGGGAGGTGCTGAGCTCTTCTCCTGGGATCCACTGACAGAACACACGGGAATGGTTCAAAACTGCATTGCGGGTGGCTTAGACTTGATATTAGAAAGTATTTAATTGCTGAGATGGTGGTCAAAAAAACTGAAACAAGCTTCCTAGGGAGGCGGTTAATGCTCCATGCATTGATGCCTCTGTGTTTAAGAGGTATTTGGACAATGCCCTTTATAACGTGCTTTAACATTTGATCAGCTCTCCTCAGTCAGTTGGACTAGATGAGCAGTGTAGCTCTCGTCCAACTGAAAATCTATTCTATTCTATTCTATTCTATTCTATTCTATTCTATTCTATTCTATTCTATTCTATTCTATTCTATTCTACTCTATTCTGTTCTGTTCTGGTGTCTTCTACTATTATATTATGTCCATTCCTATTTATGGTCTCTCATGTCCCAAAGGGTCGAATGCAAAGAAAAGGGACCTAAAAACAACAGCATGTAAAATTTCAAAGTAAGCAGTCTGAAACCACCTGTTCAGCTGCTGCCTGGCTGTAGTGAGAGTTAGATGTTAGACAGCGGAGCTTGCTGTCTTTCAAGGAGTCTTTCCCCAGACATATACAGAAGCATATCAGCTTAGACAATGCAGAGCAGTAACAGAATGAGTACCTGCTCTTTACATAAGTCCAGCTAATAGCCACAGTCTGGACATTACTCTAAGCAGACTCTCCATTGCAGTCCATTTTAACACACAACAATGTGGCCAGACTCCAGAAGACTGTGTCTAAAAACAGTCCAGAAGACTGTGTCTAAAAACAGTAAAAAGAAGATTTAAAAATCTCTTCTGCTTCTTATATCTTTTCCTCAGGCAGACACCTAGTTGTCAAACTAGTGAATCATGCTGCCATTTTTTTAAATGAACAACTGATTAATTATTTTAAGCACAATAGCACAACCTACACATTCTCCAACATGAGAAGGAAGACAGGAAGACAATCTAAACATAAAAGTTCTTCATTGTGGCCGTTGTTGCACTTGCTCTGAAAGTTTTATTGTTCTTTACAGTGTAGCTTTGACAGTCTCTCCAAGAGACATTATGAGCCTATAAAGTGTTACAAAACTACTGGAGATTTGGGTATTATTTGCAAAGAATGAAGAAATATAATTTATAATTAACTGGCATTTTTAATGCTTACAGCAATTCTGATCCAGCAAGAAAAATACAAGATTTACTAGTCTCTCTGACAACTATAACATTTCCTTTAGAAGAACATAAAGGTTCCTTATAAACATAACACAAAAACACTTCAATTTCTCACACCCTTAGTATATTTTGATAGCTCATCAAAAAAGAACTGAGGATGCTAAAGAACACTATCTGTAGTTCAGATGCCCTCATATGTATTACAGTTGCAGTTTCTGTGTTTGGGCATTGTTCACTGCCTGCCTCCTGATCCTGCATTCCAAGCACCATGAAACTTTCATGTAATGAGAAGGCAGCTATTTATCCTTCTTCACATGAAGCCTAGGTTGTATTTTAAGGCAAAGGTTGCCAATGCAACCTATGCATGACGATTCCATAATGAGGGCAAGGCTGGACCAAGAACACAAAGACAACATCTAGATTTATTCTACTTGTAGCTTTTTCCAGCCATCTGAAACTAATCAGAGTAATTTTAAATCAATAATGATTTGTGAGAGTGGTTAACATTACCCCAAACATGGCAACCCCTGCTACAGTAGTATATAAATCCTGCTAAATTTTATCAGACACAGGACAGCCTATTAAAGAGGACAAAAGGTACAAATTCTATTAAAATATTCCTCCTGGAAAGATAATATACATTTCCTTTTCCTGAGTTTTAATCCAACTTCTGCACAACTTTATTATCACTGTCATTTGAAAACAGTTTGTTCATACAATTTATTTTATAGAACTGTATTGTGAATATAGGTCAAATTTTGAGAGTAAATGAGTCCAAGTTAGAAGCTTGCAATTAAGTTATTTAAAAGTAATACCCACATGTTTCATGATGAAGACACTGAATTAAGTCTTCATTCAGCACCTAACCTGTACTGGTTAGAACCTTTTGTAACATTCAGTTGAACTAATTTTAAGTTACATATTGAGTTTAAAGTTGACCTGAACACTAGTTTGCAAGTCTGTTGTTCTTTCTTTAGCCCTAGTAAAACAATGTTGGAACTACTATTCGATTTTATTTTCTCTTTGGCTTATTTTTCCCAAAGGGTAATTTTGAAAGATTTCCTGGATAGGCAATATAGGAAGAAAAGTGGTTTTGTCAACCCTTACTGAAATTATGTGAGGATTACCACTAAATGGAAGAATTTAGCCCTCAAAAAATTTGGCTCAGCTGTGCCAAATTTTTAATCACTTGCTTCACAGCATGGAATCCAAATTAGGGAGTCCAATTTTTCAGTAAGGTACGACAAATACCCAACCTGAGACACTTGAAGCTCCACCTACCTGAATTTTAGTCACCTGCGACCATGTCTATGACCTGAATCCGAAGTCCAGAACATTCTCCCAGAAGTCAGAAAACATTATTATTATTATTGTTTCAAAAGGCTAAATAAAGATGACACAGATCTATCAACGCTGCCCATCTTTTGCACAATGTCATAATGAAAAAAGGAAATTTAAAACCTAGGCACTGGAACAGGTTGCCCAGGGAAGCTGTTGATGCCTCATCCCTGGAAGTGTTTAAGGCCAGGCTGGATGGGGCTTTGAGCAACCTGCTCTAGGGAGAGGTGTCCCTGCCCATGGCAGGAGGGTTGGAACTTGATGATCTTTACAGTCCCTTCCAACTCTAACAATTCTATGATTCTACGATTCTTCCAGCAGAAAGGAATAAAACCTGTGTTCCTCAGTAAAGCGTGATATCCGAAAGGCCAACAGCAACTTTAAGGAAGAACATACCTTCCTGATGCTGTTGGGATTGGTGATGCTGATGAATGATCTACATAATTAGTGAGAACCCAACTGCAATTTTGCAGCCAGTCCTTCAGCAGAGAAGCCCCAGGACTAGCTGAATAAGGATTTTCAGGCTGAAGTTTAGAATAAGATATTTAGACAAATTTTTTGATCTCCTCTGTAAAGAAAAATGTATTTTCATTTCTATTTGAATTAAATTAATATTAACAAGAACACTATTTCTAAATATTGTCAGAAGTGTGAACAGAAATCAATTTACCTCATAGTTATTTAACTTTTTACTTCTTGACACACCTGGTGTTGTAAGACTATAAGATTTTTTATTCAAAAATCAGAAGATCTGAATTTAAAGGCATGTGACAAAGAACTGTTTTTTCTAAACATCATTTAATTGCTTTACGTATCATAAAGCAGCACAAGAAAACGTCTAGATTTTTGTTAAGTAGTGGGAGTGACAACTGGAAGAACTATTCCAACCACACTGAAACCCATTTTGGTATCTGAGGCATTGTTTTGGGCAGCCCCAGGGAGTCAGTTGATTTGTGGAGTGTTGTTATGATGCTGGTATTTGGCTGTAGTATCTCAAAGAAATTCAATTTAACAATACAAAATTCCCTGTGCAACATTCACTAATTCTTGAGGCTATACCCATTTCAAAGATCAGGGTGATGTGGATCGAACTAAGTTCTCAGATCACCACACAGTGCAAGTTAAAGTTGTTTAGAGAGTGGTATAATTTTAGTGGTATAGTTCCGTAAAACAAAAAAAAAAAAAAAAAAAAAAAAAAAAAAAAAAAAAAAAAACACAAGCATTAAAATATCTAGTGGGTATAGGTGCACATTCTGATTACACATTCTGATTGCACATGCAGGAGCCTCCAACTTAAAGAGGAGTGGGAGGTCAGGTCCGACTCAGAGTCTCTTAGAAAATGGATCTGAATGCCTTCCTTGGACGAAATGTTCCATTTCTTCCATTGCAAATAGGTTACTGTACACACTGCTGCTTTGAAAGCAGGACATCATTTTTGCTCATTATTTATTCTCTTGTTTTTAAAAGAGAGACATAGGCAGTTTTCCTCAGGAGATAGGGGGAGACATCTTTAGAACCCAGAGGGGGGAGTCTGATTCCCAGAGAGTAGACAGGCTTTTGGCATATTTGTAGCATTCCCGAATGTCATTTCAGGCACTGTCCTGCTGAGTGTACAAGACATTATGCATCTCACTCTGGGAAGCCTTTTTTTCTTGTGTAGGAAAATTAATGCAGAACTATAGATTTCAGACTTAATTCTGGTCCTTAAGAATTAAGAATTGTGCTCAGCATTACAAAGATTGTATCTTCAAAGATTTTACACTTACTTTCTTTATAGTTCAGAACTCTTTCAGAAAGTACAAGCAACAGCATAAAAGTATTCACTCTTACAAGTTAGGCAAACAGACACAAATGTATCAGGTAATTGAAACAGGATGGAACTTCATATGATTTTGAAGTTTCAGATAGTAAATAAAACTTACTTTACCTAAAGTCTTGGAAGAACGTACTAGCAAATGCTCATTTTTACATATTTAGTTCCTTCACCTCTATTTGGAAAGCTTTTCAAAACAAGCTATCAGGCACCTGAGCTGTATGCTGCACAGTTTGATAACAGTCTAAAAAATAAGGGCTTAAAATTAATACTGCTTAATTATTAACAATGCTAACTGAACTACTTTGATTATAAAAAGAAGGCTCCTAAAGTTTCTCAGTTGCCATCTGTTACACAAATAATATCTGCAGTCTAAATGGTTTTTTCAAAGGATAATGGTCTCCAAGTGAAACCAAGATATTTGTTTTCATAGGAGACAATTTTTTTCTGGCAGAATTATTTGACATAGAATTAAGTTTTCTTACATGGAATTGTTATTACTTTGGATAACTAATACACACTGGCATCTGTTAGTTTACTGAGCTTTTTATTGAACTGTCTAATCACATAGCTAATATTATCAAAGATATCTGAAGAACATACAACATAGAAACACATTTAAAATAATAGAGAACTCACTCCCGGCTGCTTGACATCTTAGCTTACATAGCAGGGGGGTTGGAACTTGATGATCTCTAAGGTCCCTTCCAACTCTAACCATTCTATGATTCTATGATTCTACGATTCTATTTGAACATAAGCAAAGTCAATATAAAATATACAGAGAGTACTGTCAACATTTTCTGCTCACACTGGAACATTCTGTATCTGTTTTGTTTTTTGTTTTTTTTTTTTTTTTTTTTAATCATGTCTCACAACATGCTAGGGAAATTTGGACTCAAATTTTCAATATTTCTGTGAGACCTTATGAGATTATTTTGGACATTAAGGAGACAGTTTTCAAAGTTTATGAATTTGCCTTTGTATTGCTAGCCAATATTTCCTTCACACTTCCTGTTTCTTCTTTTTCACACCATAGCATTCTGACAAAAGCAAGGACATCTGTGATCAGTAGACAGTCAAAGTGAATCAAGGTCTGAAAATAGAGCTGTCAAAAGGCAAATACCTTGCATTTTTCAATGTTTGGGCATGAGTAAAATTTACATAGCAATGCATAGTCTGGAACAATTGGCAGCTGAGATCCAGATTTACACTAAGACTCTTGGGATACCTGCAACTAACATATACGTTAATCAGACTGCAAGACACCCTTGCAGATCAGCGGTCAGGACAAACCTCCTTTCCCTTCCATATTCCTAACCAATATGGCTTATGTGTAATCCTTCTGTAGGGAAGCTTATGTGGAGCTCAGTCGCAAAAGGATACAGTTCACAGATGGTGGCTATAGCTGCTTATCCCTCTCTCTGCCCCCTGCCACACCTCCCCCCCTCTCCCCTCCTCCCTCCCCAGCACCACCAGATTCGCTCAGAACACTATCAGGTGAATGAGGCAATGCTCACAGCTGTCTGTTTACCTGGTTGCCCACAGGAGCTTGCAGAGAGCAAAGAGAGAAGTGTTCACATTGAAGTTTCTTGAGCTGTAATGGACATTTCTTGTTGCACACGCCAAATGTTTTGGCATTTTGAGGTGATTTTAAAGCACTTGTCAAAGGCGCCATTGTTCCCTGAGCGCTCTGCAGGCTGAACTCTCCAAGAAGAGGGACTAAAGGCATGATTTAAAAGCCTGGCTGCTCAACCAAGGGGTTCCACATTGCCAAGGTCTTTTCATTTACCTCTGTGTCAAGGGCACAACCAAGCTTGTAAGCACTGACTAAATTATTCAGGTATTGTATGCAAACTATGGAAGATTGACCAGTGTGTCCTTATTCCAGCCACTGAATATTGCACAGTTCTTGGCCAGGTGATTTCTTTTTTTCTTTTTATTTCTTTTTTTTTTTTTTTAATTCCTTCAAATACGTAACTCATTTTCAAGGAGATTGTTCCCTGCCATCCATTCAGTCTTTTTCTTACCCATCCACAAAGTGGCAAGAAGGAAAAAACCCATAAGAGGTTTTTAGGTGTTTACAGGCAGAACATTCAAATGAAATGAGAGGTGAGAGACCGGTTGAGGGCTTGTTTTGGCTGGAGATAGGGTCTTGGAGAGAAGAAATACGTTTTCTTCACACCCTCCGGCCTGATTCAAGATAAGTAGAGCACAGTTATTTTTGTGACAGGAATAACTCTTTAGTGGTGTCTGGAGTAGCTATACTTAGGAAATGGTCTAGTGGTTTGTGCACATTACAGGGAATTCCAATGTTACACAAACATATGTTTTGAAAACAGCTTTAATATGGACAGTGCAGAGTAGACAGAAAAACGTTCCACAGCTATGCAACCCTGCAGCAAAAAAGTAAGCTTTACTGCAAGAGAAAACAATCTCTTCCTTTGACTTTTACATTAAAGACTTTGTCTACTTCAAGGCACTTACCACATCAATGCAGCCATAGTAATGCAAATGCTAGTGCAGAACAGGGTTTGTCAATGTGATTTCATACTAAATCTCTGTAGTTTGTTGAGCTTTCCCTGCAAAGAAAAGCATCCATATTTTAGACTGAGAGTAGACATAAATTGTTGATTTGGGT
The DNA here is from genome assembly GCA_013400375.1 of Thinocorus orbignyianus. Lineage (NCBI taxonomy): Eukaryota > Metazoa > Chordata > Aves > Ciconiiformes > Thinocoridae > Thinocorus > Thinocorus orbignyianus. The sequence goes on from VXBW01003038.1 coordinate 103,557, forward strand.
AAAAGCTGCAACATCAGATGATGTCAAGTCTGCGTTAGCTTACAGATATGAACTAATTTTTGTATTTTTGCTAACAAGCTACATTCTCTGCAAAATTTTTTTTAGGTTGACTTTCCTATTGAATTGAAGGTGCCTAATTGAATTCTTCTCCCCTTAAATTTAATAACAAGACCTTGGTTTGCCCTGGTATCAGTGGGAGATTAGGACAGAAGTTTTGCTTTCATTGGATTTACTTTATTCCCTCTTTTATTTAACAGGAAAAAAGAGCCAAATGTTTAGCAAACCTAGTGGTCCGCAACAGTTCTATCTAGCAAAATGGATAAAATGAGAGTTTCCATTGCTACATCTTGCAATGGACTGACATTCGGCAGCGAGCAACCTTTCTAAAGTTCAGGCACTGCATTAAAAAGATTATAAAGGGCATCATTAGAATTGAGGAGGGAAATTGTTACTCAGCATTTCAATTACTGAGCTACATGAGTGGCAGTAAGAAATAATAGACACAAATTAGTACTATTGAATGTTCCTAAATATCTATTCAGCAGCCTTGAAAAGTGATTTGTGTTTGGATACTGTCATAAATTCAGAAACATTCAAATATGTTCACTGTTCTGTCTCTACTTTCTCAAAATTCAGTTTGCAAAGAATTTTGTCAATACAAAATTATGGACCTTGAATGTTCTCCTTATTAGTCTGATTGCACCCTTATCAGCATTTTTCTGTGGGATTTTTTTCCTGCTGTGAGCATGTATAATTTATTGAAAACATTCTCACAGTTTATAATCCAACAAAATAAACAACAAAGCACCTTCCATAAAATTTGATATTTTTAATTAACCCACAGAGACTGTGAGTACTGAGTGCTCTATATACTCTAATAAATCACTTAGGGCATGCTACTAGTGAATACTGTAACATTACAGTATATACAAAATGATAGCCACATGATCATCACTAAAAGAAAAGGAAAGTCTATATGTTACAAACATGGTAAGTCCTACAGATGCTGCAGAACTTGGATGGGATTTTTATCTAAATATTAGAAATTAAAAGTATTTATCATTCTTCCTCTATTTATTACTAAAAAATGACTTACAGTTATCTTTTCCTCTTCATCTTAGGTGTTAACTGAAAGAAAATGTTGGGACATTGTCACGTTGAAAATGTGTTTATCATTGACTGTACTGTGGGGGGCTGGTACGAGAGGTTTTTCCTATTGTATTCCTATAGTCTGTCATCCTTAAAAGCAAAACAAAACCAAAAGCCTCAACAAACCAAATAGCACACTTTTGAGGCCAAGTTGCATTTATCACAGTAACAGAGATATTGCTGTATGGATTTCAGCACTATTTAGCTGTCACATTTACTCACGTGAACTGATAAATCTGTAATGGCTGAAAGACAGCAATTGATTTATGAGTTTGTCAGAATGGAATGGAAGCACTGAAAATGCCCTTATTAAAAATCTGCAATTTTTCACAAGGACTTGTTTGCCTTAATAAATATGAGAATAAGTTTGATTTCACTCAGAATTAATGTAGTTTGAAATTGACATGAGTTTCACTTCCTGCCTCCAGGAGGTCTCTTGACAATTTTAGTGCGAAGTCCAAGTCTATGAAGAAAAAAAAAGAAAAAAAAAAAAAGAACCTGAAAATGGAAAGTATGATACATTTTCCACAATTTGCACAATTAATACATTTGATGAGGTCAAATGAAGCTGTTTGTTGTCCAACATCAATAGCCACTATCAGTACTGTAGCAGAAGAAATCTGAGAATCATAATGATTAAGAGGTTTCTTAAATACACACTCATTTTGACAGTTACCCTTTCCATCATT
>VXBW01003039.1:0-70005 GCA_013400375.1 Thinocorus orbignyianus
CATGCTAATTGCCAGACTTAGGTAGTATATGAAAAAACCTATGATCTAAGAGCACACATTTCGCTAGTGAAGTATCGACAGCAACAAAGAATGGTGGTATCATGTATTTGTCTCCAGTCCTGGGAAGTAAAAAGAATATGCAAATATGCCATTAGAGACTGACTCATAATTCACGTCCACCAGCAAATTAGGCACATTTCCCAGCTTCATACAATTTGGCAGCTTTAAGGCCCCTTTGTATATTTTTATTATATAAGTAAATCTAACATAAATAAATAAATCTAACATAAAACATAAATATAAATATCATGTTCTAAAATATTTGTAAATTACTGTACAGGTGGTTTAAAAGCACAAAATGTAAGCAATAGTGCATGCTCCAGTAAGCCTAGCTCTTATTATCCAAAAACTTGGTAATAGAGCAGTCAGAGCGTAATTTAAAGAATCGTAAATTTGCCAAATAATCTCAGTACTTCAACCTGGAAGTATACTCTTCTGCTCGAAATGGCAAAGTTGACTTGCTCCTGGAGATTAAGCTATGTCAGGAACTGGTCTGCCCAGTCGCCTTGCACTCACCTGTGGGTTTGCAGTTTGTTTAACAGTCGCTGTGTTTCTCTTTAACTGAGACACACCAGCACATAGACTCATGTGAATAATTTGGGTGGGGATGGGGCTCATTTCTCTTCATGATATTTACTGCCCACTCACCCATCTGGAGGCATTTAATACAGACAAATCCGGTAAATTTGATAGCTCCTCAAAACCACAGACTTTGCTGACCTACTGCCAGGGGGAGAGAGGCTGTACTTCTCGGGAACAGCTAAATGTTGGAATGCCTGCCATCAGCTTCTCCCTGTAATCCCTCCATCCATGGACCTGTGATTCGTGCCTTTCCCTCCCTGGGGCACCCCCGGCTCCTGCAGCTCCCAGGACAGGGCTCGGTGCTGGCCTGTGGCTGCTTCCCAGGGAGGACAGGGAAAAGGCTGAGAGGGCAGAGGCAGAGATGCTGCATAAAGTGACTTGTCAGGTGCAGGGTGCTCCCCACATGACCATGGGCACCCAGGGGGGTTGGCAGCAGGGAGCGAATACTAACCACTTCCAAACATAACCTGCCCACCCTTGTTTCCATACCGTAGGTGGAAGGTGCGCATCCCCATCAGGAGAAAAAGATACTCCCACAAGCAAAGTAAGTCAAGAGGCTCCTTGAGTACCATGGAGGTGGGGGTGGGATGGCATAGCTTGATTGAGGGTGTGGAGGAGTTCCCTGCTAACACCCAGCATCCCTGTGGAGGCAGCCAGAGGGCACAGATATAGCTGTGGGCAGCAGCCATAGGGAGGCATTTTGCATTCAAGATGGGGGAAACCTACTTGCACTCAGAAGGGACTACCTGCCCTCTTGCTGCCCTACCACACACTATAGGGTCTCTGTTTTTTTTTTTTTGTTTCTGGAGAAGGTAGCATGAGGGCACAGCTGCTCCCCTTCCCCACCCTTCTAAACCAGACATGCCTCAGCCACCACCTCGCATCTGCCTCCTGTGATGGTGAATTCGACCTTGGCATATTACAGCTGTGCCCACAGACTTGCAAACACCTGAACTGCTGCAGGGGAACACCTACCCCATGGGGTGCCTGTGCTACTCCCTTGCTTCATCCCTTGCAAATAAGTGAAAGAGGCAACCCATCGGGGGCTGCAGAGGGAAGGGCACTGCCAGTGCAGGGTTTGGTCATACACCAGCCCCTGTTCCCTCTTCAAGCACAGTTTAGGACTTTCTCTAAACTGTGTTCAGATATGACGTATTCTTCTAATAAAATAGTTTCTGCATATTTCGTATGCAAAGAGGGAAGACTTGTGTAGTAGTCAGGATCACGTGCGTTCACATGAATCATAAGGTCTTAGTTTCAGTTCAGACTGCTGCCTCTTCCGTCAGTTAATAAAGGGATGGTATAATATTTTTACCACTTTTACAAGTTGTGGTCTTTGCTCAGGGAGGAACAGCTTCTTGTTGGTCATGTACACGGGCAATTTCATGGCAGTGTCAAGGCAGCACAGTAATGTCTTAAAACATGGCAAGTTCTCTAAAACAGCAGCTTTAGCACAGTATTGAGAGACTGATGTCTTTGCTTCAGTCTGGTTGCAAAACAAGTACGCTTAAAAACTCCCTTATCTTAGGCAAAAGTGAAAGCTCAGCTCTGAAATTTTACAGGAGCAACCAATGACTCAATCAACCTTATGACAAGAACCAGCTAGGCAGATAAAAATAAAGCTGAAAGAATGATGCAAAAAACCAACTCCCTGCCATTTAGATGCTTATGGGACAGACAGATAAATTTCCAGAAAAGCTGCAGCCTGCTGAACCTGTGTGCACAGACACCCAGTCCACAGACATATAAAACTGATTTCAGTTAAGTTAAAAAAAAACAAAACTCCAACCAAAACAACCACACAAAAAAACCCCAACAAGGTTGCATTTCTAGGTTTTATTACGGGTGATGAGCAGTACCGCATGATGTAAGGGCATGTTAAACTAGAGAAAGATAAATGCTGAAAGGCCATCAGGTTTTTTTAGCCTTGAGAAATTCAACACTTTCCCCAACTAATGTCACACTAACTCCTGCTTTTGCACAGCTTGTCCTTAGTCTGTAGCTAAGTCTGAGTAAATCTTGTGCTGCAGTAAGTCCTGTTGCTGTACCAAAGCTTGACAATCATGTGTGTTTTCTTCCTCTTTCCCAGCACAGACCTACAGCCATCCACCAAGTACTGTCCAGGTAATGACTAAAAGTGAATGTTTTTGCTGCTTTCCAAGGGAAACTGAGTCCAAAACATCCATATGCCAGAAAGGTAAGGTGTCCATCACATTCCCACAAGACAGATTAAAGCTCATATTTGGAGTATTTTCCAAATTCCAATCCCACATTTTGGATGCAGAAAAAAACATCAGTTTAAGCCTATGTACAAAATAAATATATGTACATAAATTACAATCAGAGAATTGTCAGAGTTGGAAGGGAGCTCTAGAGACCACCAACTCCCCTGCTGAAGCAGGATTGCCTAGAGCACATTACTCAGGACTGCATCCAGGTGAGTCTTGAAGGTCTCCAGAGAAGGGGACTCCACAACCCCCCTGGGCAGCCTGTACCAGGGCTCTGTCACCCTCACCATAAAGAAGATTTTTCTTATATTCAAATGGAACTTCCTATGTTCCAGCTTGTGCCCATTGCCCCTCATCCTGTCACTGGGAACCACTGAAGAGAGTCCAGCTCCATTCTCCTTCAACCCACCCTTCAGATACTTGTATGCATTAATAAGGTCTCCCCTCAGCCTTCTCTTCTCCAGGCTGAAGAATCCCAGATCTCTCAGCTTTTCCACATGGGGGAGATGCTTCACTCCCTTTATCATCTTTGTTACCCTATGCTGGACTCTCTCCAGTGGTTTCCTGTCTCTCTTGAACTGTGGAGCCCAGAACTGGATGCAGTATTCCAGTTGTGGCCTCACCAGTGCAGAGTAGAGGGGAAGAATGACCCCCCTTGACCTACTGGCCGTACTCTTCCCTATGAATATGTTGAAAGGGACTGGACTTGGAAGGGATTGACACTTGGAAGACACCACTGGTTACAGGCCTCCAACTTGACCCTGTTCCAATAATTACAACCCTCTGAGTCCTGTCACACAGCCAGTTCTCAATCCACCTCACTGCCTCCTCACCTAGTCTACACTTCCTCAGTTTCCTAATAAGGATGTTATAGGAGACAGTGTCAAAAGCCTTGCTGAAGTCAAGGTATGTGCTGCTCTCCCCTCATCCCGCTATTCAGTTATAACATCATAGAAGGCTATCAGGCTGGTCAAACATGATTTAGCCTTGGTAAATTTGTGTTGATGACTTCCAATGATTTCCTGTTGTTTAAGATGTTTGGATATGACATCCAGAACAAGTTGCTCCTTTACCTTCCCAGTAACAGAGGTGACACTAATCGGCCTGTAGTTCCCTGGGTCCTCTTTCTTGCCCTTTTTGTAGACTGGAGTGACATTTGCCTTCCTCCAGTTCTCAGGCACCTCTCTTGTTCTCCATGACCTTTCAAAGATAATGTAGAGTGGCTGAGCAATGACATCTGCCTGTTCTCTCAGCACTCTCAGGTGCGTCTCATCAGGGCCCATGGACTTATGGATGTCTAGTTTGGCCAAGTGGTTTCTCATAGACCACAGCACTAACCTGTAATTTCAGAGGCTGAGTGTTTCACTGCCTCAAATCAAATAGTTTAGAAGGCTAAACCTCATGATCATGTCCTAGATGAGTGTCCCCAGCCACTGGGCAATTTATGCTTTGAGGGTACTTCTCTCTCTTCATTCCCCTCTCCCCTCAGCTCTCTGGTAGCCGATGTAACCTCTCATGCTTACAGTTTCATCAAAACTGGCGCGTTTCCACAAAAAGTATCAGTTTCAGCATGACGTCTTCTAATAAAAGTCCTTTTAAATGGTCTATTGCCAATCAGCTCTAGTAACAAAAGAAATCTTTAGTTGAAAAACAAAGGGAGATTTAATACTTGCAGGCTTAAAAGTTTTGGTTAATCTTTCCATCAAAAAAAAAAAAAAGCAGATGTCTCAATGAATGGCTAAGTTTCTGAACAAAGTAAGGTTTCCCTTTGCACTGAACCATTGCCTCTGGAAGGAAGGAAAACAAAAAACCACCAACCACCTGCACTGTTAGGTTGAACTTTTAGTTTCTTATAAACCAGAAAGGATCAAATAGTTGCACTGCAAGAGAGGACACGCAGGACAGACTGGCATGATAAACATATTGCCCAATCTATCTTACTTCCCTTCTTTGGGATAAATTCAGGAGCTGTGGCAATGCACCCCAAGGTAATTTAAGAGGTAACTTGGTGTGGGCCCAGCTTCTCCACCTGAACTCGTAAGCCTGGAGGCAGAGGTGAGGGAGCAGCCACTACCCAACTGATACACTTTCACAGTCTTGTGTACTTGTTTGACTGTGTTAATATGCTGGGCTCTGGGAGGCAGCAGCTGAGTACCTGTGGTTTGCTACCTCTGCTTTGTAAATAATTCCTTTTTAGCAGAAGGTAAGTGAAATTGTTTCTCGAGACACCAATGATGAATGATAACCAGAAGCCCTATGCAAAACACAGTGCTGCCATTTAGCATCCCGACCTCTTTGATGGTGGGTTTTTTTAAAAATAAAGATGACATCAGTAAAACAAAAGTTGATGCCCAGCAGATATGTGGGTATTTAGCAGAAAATTCTGAAGAGAGTAGGCAAGATGACAGAAACGGGTGTGATTAAGTGAGCTCATCACTTGCACATGGGAGTGTGGGGTGGACTGTGGGGGAAGAGAAGTGGAGGGGGTGGAGCTGTAATGGAGAACCTGCCAAGAAGCTGTCTGGTTTTGTAAGTTTTTGGTGTCCCAAGTAAAAACCCCAGAGCATGGCTTGAAGACAGTCCTGGACCAGTTGTTTGTGCAATAGGAGAGCTGTCCCTTCTGAGTATCAAACTTGGCCTGTGAATAATGAAAGAATCAAACTAAATCTCAAGAGTCTTTAGACTCACTCTTCCTGCGTCATCAGCCTGTGGGACAAATCCACCACCTCTGTGCTTCAGCCTCCCTGCTGATAAGAGAAGGTCGATGATAACAGCCTTTCAAAACCTGTAGACTGGAAGAGATCTGGAAAATGTGGCTGTTAGTAAGATTTGGGTAGACCTATAAATTGGAAGGGACAAGGGGCAGTCCAGGCTTTACTCAGTGGATTTGGAGCCAATCACTCATGAAAATAGAGAACCTAATTGGTCTCATTTCACAGATATATTAAGAGAAATGCTACTGCTGCTTTCCCAATTCTTTGCAATGGTGACTAGTGAAGAAGAGAGACATACCTTTGCAGATCGCTAGGGAATTCCTTTTCTTAAGCAAGTCCACTCTGATTTCTCAACTTGTTAAAAATTCTGGAATTCCTAAATCTCAAAATTTTACAAAGCCCCCAGTCAAAACTCAGGAACTATTTTAGTGAAGTGCCCTCAAGGTCACGGGATATTTCACACCAGGCAGACTCGAAATAGACAAAATGACTTATACAAACTGGGAACATCCAAGACAAATTCTGGAGGAAATCTGTTCTAACAATTATGTCTCATTTATATGTTTGAAAAATGAAAGTAAACCCTTAGGGTTTATTAACCCATAAAGCAGAGATCTTCCACTTCCAGAGTATAAAAGGTAGCAACAAATATGAGCATGACTTCAGCAGCACTCACTTAAAATACTGCTACTACTACAGAAAATAGAATATGCCACTATAAAGCCTGTAATTAGTCACTGGCTTTTTTACCCAGTGGACTCAAATCAAGAGCATCAGGGCAAACAAATTTTTAACTTCTGGGTTCAAGTACTTAATCAGTTCACATGATCTCTTTCTATTTAATGACTCATCCTGCTAGCTACTTAGGTACACAACCACCCACAATCCATTAGCAAATACCTACAAGAGGCAAAAGGAGGGACAAGTCTAAACAGATTTGGGAAGGCATTTACCCACACAATCTTACCTCCTCCTTCATTAATAGTTCTTCCTTCTCCTCCCTCTGTATTCAAGGAGAGCATTAGACAAAGGCTGCCAGGCAGGGGGTGAGCCATTGCTACATCTCCCATGAGGACAGGGCCCCTTCCAGGATGCTGCACCTCCTTCACACACACACTTGGAGTCTCAGTTGACTCCCACACCTGACAGTCTCTCTGGCAGCTGTCTGTGACGCCCCTGGCCTTCCCTTTATCCATCTATTTTCCTATGTGTTTTACTCTGAAAATCACCCTCACCCCTCCCTTTAGATCCTCCCCTGAACATCCCCTGTTAATTGTTGTGCAAATCGCAGACAGTCTCCCCTCACATAACATGTCCCATACCTTTAGTAATTCCTTCTCCACCCGTCTGCTCCCACTCACTTGTTGGGTGGATGTCTCCTTGGGCTCACCGGGATTACAGCTGTCCTAGGTCATTCCTGGGAGGAGCTGGGGCAAGCAACAACTGTAGCTCCTTGTGCCACTGTGCTCCCTCATGAGTTTTTTATCATGTAACCTATCACAGAGCAATGCCAACCTCAGAAAAAGAGTCAGACCGTCATCCTCCATCCACACCAGGTGTGCTTGCATTGTTGAGTGTTCCTGGTTTCCAGTCACAGCTTGTACAGTATGGAAATGATCACAGATTTAAAAACCACTCTTGGTACTATATATATTGGTCAACACCACTGCATGTGGGAGCACACAGTCTATACCAGATTTCTTAATGTTGCAAACTTCTTCAGGCCATGCTCATGGTGAAACTTCTCTCTCTCTCTCTCCCTGCCTCTCTCAGGAACATTTTACCAAAAAAGATTCTATGAATTCCAGTGAACTGTGGTACTCAGCTGTCAGCCATGATGTGAAACATGAAGCCTCTGTGATTAACACCAATAATCAGACAGAATATGCATTTGTCAACATGCCCAGGAGGAAGGAAAATACCATCAGGACAGAAGAGCACAGTGAATATGATTATGTCCTGATAAGTTAGACAGGGACACTTGCTCCTCCCAAGTCACTCTTTTACCTGAATGTTTAAGCCAGCAGCATGCAGGCTTGCAAACCGCCTTAGGTCTGCTGTCATGTCTTCAAACCAACATCTCTCTTTCTCGCTACCAACCTTACTCATTAGGACACGTCTGCTGGTCATTTCCAATGAGACAAACCTGTCCATGAAAAGGTGATCAGAGAAAGAGAGGGGGTACAGGACTTGACAATTAATGCAAGAGGCACCAGTAACAACTGCCATGTTTCTCCATAGAAAATTAGGTGCTTCGTTACTAGAAGCAACAGGTGCTGCATATTTTCCTGGACTTCTATAGTAATTTTTTTTTTAAAAAAGTTGCTTATATAGAACTACTGATTGAAACCTCACTAAAATGCAATAATATACCTTTTGTTGGGTTTGTTTGATTTCTTGGGGGGGGGGGGGGGGGGAGGGAGGAGGTAGGGGAGGAGACAGGCTTGTGTTTAAAATGAAAGGCATAGACCCTGTGCTAGGTGCACTTACTCTTTTCTAAAAGGTTTCTCTGGCCTGCTTGATACATACTATTATATATATCATGTTACAATGTACAATTTGGATAAATAATTCATTTCTCAAATTGCCCCCTATGTAATAGTCTTAAACTGAATTCTTAACAAATTTGGAATTAAATTTGAAAAGGCAAAAAAAACTTAATGCAAAGCAAAAGTTCCAGCCGCTTCAAATAGCTGCCACTCAGAAGACTGTAAAACTTATGAAGACCCTGATGCTGCATGGGCAGTAACTTCACACCTCTCAGCAGAAGATTCCCAGGTGTTGCTTTTGTGACACAGCGCTTCCAGCTCACTCCTGCTGGAGACTCAGAATTTGGCTTTCTGTAATGCTGAAACATAAACTCTCCATAGACCACCATCCTGCAAGCAGCATTTGTGGACACCTGTGGAGGACTGAAACTTGCTATTCAGCTGCTCACCAGGGCTCACAAAGAGATTACGTGCCTGTGCTCTTGATTAAGCATGTTTGTTGGTTTGGTCATTTTTATAAAAAAAAAAACAATTTGGAAGAAAATGTTGAATGTTTTTCTTGCTTTTACATCATCCTTTGTGTGTGATCGCTGCCTGAAGCCCTGGCTTTATAGTCTGGTGCCTTTGTGCATCCTGCCTGCGGTTTCAGTGCCAGGGTGGTCCCACGGGCAAATGGTTGCATGCAGCAGTGGACAGACACGCTGTTAGGACAGTGCAGGCAGCACTCTGCAGGTGTTGCTGTGGGGACAGGCAGCTGAATCTGCCCCCAATTTGAACTGGCTGCTGTGGTTACACAGGTCGCTGCCTGCCATGGGATTCTAAAGGGCTGGCTGTACCACTCACAAGCTGAATTACTAACACTATCTTTTCTGTTCCTTTGTAACTGTGGCTCAGTTGCCTCAATCATCTATACATTACCCACACTCCTTCTATAAAAATTAATATTAAGCATTCACAAAATATATAACTTGACGAAATAATGTATTTTCGCACAACTTTGTTACCAAGGGAAGAGGTCATAACTAACTCATCTGGCTATTTTCTTTTACATGATCAATTTACCCCAAAGAGATAAAACCAGGTACCACTTTTTGTGTTTCGCTTATTTATGATTTTTTTTAACTTTTCTTTCAATTAGAGTTCAAAGCATCACTGGATGTAGACTATGAAGCCAGACGTTTCCCTTTGAATATCACAACATCTTGCTACAAGTCCACTTTCTTCCTTCTTATGAATTGATGGGGTAAAGGTAAAGGGGCAGAGGAGAATGGCTGGAAAAAAAAGAATGATTGGCACCTTCTTTTTTCTGTCAGCTCCTAATGCACATGGAGGTATTATCTTAAAGAAGCATAATTATTATCATATTTTTCAATTCTTAAAAACAGAATTGAGATAATGAAGTGTTCAAACACAAATTCAATCATCTTAAAGCAATAAGATCAAGCAGCACCTTGAAGGCAAACCATTTCTTTCATAGATTGCTGCTTTTGGGATGAACCACACAAACAATGAAGTTTAGCCTTCCCCAATGTAAGAATCAGAAGAAATACTTCTTCTAGTTGTATCCCGAACAAAATATTGCATCAAGAGAAATTATGGTTCTTAGAGCCGATGATACATCTTACAAATCAAGATGGAGCCAGAATTAGCCACAAATATGAGAGTCAGGTGAACTACTAATTTGGTCCAGGCTATTTCCCAAGCTCAGTTAAAACTCAAGCCACAACAAATATGGCTTTGAGTGTACAGCTGTGTCAGACAGATGTTTCATACAGCTCTCAGCACTTAGAATTCCGATGGTTATTTTGCAACTGAAAGACTGGAGCTGCTGAAGAATGAAAACAAACACTTTAATAGTAAAAAATTAATAATTTAATGCATAGTAAAATTGTCACATTACTCCTTAAATAAACCAGTAACATTAGAAAAAAGAGAAACAATTTTCCATAAGATATTTCTCACAATACAAAAGGTTTTGTAAAATAAGTTTGTCTCTCCGACAGTACTAACAGTTATACTGGCTATAAACAAATAACAAGAAGCTATGCTTCACTAACATGGTAGTGAATCCATCACATTTTGTGTAAAATTAATGCTTATTTTTTTAATTTTCATGTTATAGTCATATATAACTGGCTATAACTCTTGGGCCACAATGGCCTACATGGCCTGCTTCAGGACCTTCCTCTTGTCACTGGTCATTTCATCTGATCTCTTATAAACAAGAACAACTATTTGCTGCCTTATTAAGGCAAATATCTTACATCTGTTGATTTTTATCCCCACTGGAGGAGAAGGGAGTTTAAACAGGGCATAGACTAGTTTCTCTTTGAACTTACAAATAAATGTCAAATAACTGTCTTTTTGCAAGTGGCTAATTATCAAAGCACACAGCTAATATAGCCCTTTCAAGTTTCCTGTTGCCTTCAGATGCATTAATGAACAAGACAGGTTTCTTCCTTCTTCATTTCTATTTCACATTACAGAACAGAAAAATAGAGCAGAGAGCACCTTGTCCAGGAAGGCTGTAGGATGAACAAAGGAATGACAGTTGAAGCTCACTTAAGAGGCAAAGGCCTTGCACGTAATTAAAGAAAATAGGAAGTATATTTAAGTTTTTCGGCTGTTTTGTGAGGAAAGAACAACAGGGAAACATGGCACATGAAGTTGACAGGGGGAAAGTAACAGACCTAAGCATGGGTGGAAGTGAGCATCAAGGATGAATCTGTGCATATAAGTTTGGATAGTCCCTGTGCAGAAGAAAGGAGCCATGTACAAGACTGCTTTTAAAGCTCATGCAGGAAAAGCAGTTTCAATCGTAAGGCAAGACAAAACAGAGATGCATCAGGCAAGATATATGATTTTCACAAGAGTGAAATGGGTTATTGATATATCAGGATAACAATAAAGAAGGAGGTAGTGATGTTTACAAGTACAAAACTGTCATAAATATACCACATTTCTCATTTCCAATATTGAATCACAGACAGTATTTACAGGACAATGTCTTTAGAATTGTTTCAACCAGATGAATAGCTCCCTACCCTGGGATTACTAACAGATAGGAGAAGCCCCTCTCTGTAGATGGTGAGGAAGAGGAGGAGTCTTTCCACCATTACTCTAAAAGTTAAAAAAATACATTATTAACATTAAAATAAAACTTTAGTTAGATATTTCAGCATATTCTTTCCTGTCCCTTTTGCAATGTGTTTTCTATGAATTCTGTCAATATATAAGGAGCAAAATAAAACTGGGAATTAGAACTCATGACTTGTTGCTGTCTTGAATACCAAGAGTACCAAGAAAAATCAAGATGAGGTAAGCACAAATTTTACTTATATACACTGTATCTTGGTGTGTTAGCCTAGAATTATTCTGAAAGCACGTAAGTGTGGCTCAGTAAGTGGGAAGTGGGGGGAAGCAGCTCCATGCATTGTTTTCAGTAAAACTTCAAAGCTCGTAGGGCTTTTATATTGACAATTCAATCAAGACAAATCTAAATACATTGGAATTACTACCTACTTACTGGCAGTCATTGCAATCACTCCCTAGAAAATCTGGAAGAATGAATATTTGGTTCCTTTAAAAGGTATCTCCGTGCCTAATAAATTTTCCCCAAAAAAACCCTCTGAAAAGACAAAAATCAGAAGGCTTTTTCATCCTTGACTGTGAAAGAAAAATCAGAAGATGACTTCCAAATTACTTGTCTTGTTTCACTTGGATTAAATCATTTTTATAAGCATTCCAATATAAATATATAATGAGGAGAAATAATTTTAGTTATTTGGCTCCCCATTATTGTACCCACTCATATGAGGAGACTTTCTTTGTACACATAAAATGCAAGAGGAGAGCTGAAAAGTTTGGTTAGAATGTGTAGCTAACCAGTCTTATCCCTACTCCATTTCTAATCAGAGGAGTAAACAGTGAATACTAGGTAATGAGCTAAGCATGAAATACTCAGTTGTAAGGAAAGTCTTTTTACAATTTTCTTAATACTGTTGTGCAAAATGTATTTCCTAGCAAATCTCAACATCTTTCCAGAAAGATTTCCCTTCTTTCAAGTAAATACTTCAGATCTTTGTAAAGAAACAGTCCCTCTTAATGTACAGTACTTACACATTAATGTGAGAGAAGCTGGGTCCAGCTTTAACCTGTCACATTCAGATGTCTCAGGATTAAAAGCATCATCTTCATCATAAATATTTTGGCGTAGAACGTTCCTTATAAAATCTGGGTTCATCATGTTTTCCATAAACCCCTCTGTCAATGGTGGTACAGAAAACTCTAGCTGATAAGATACAGTTGAGGTTTCATTACTGAAAAACAAAGAAAATGTCAAGTATAAATGCCTTCAAGCTTGAAGCTTTCTATTGCCTCTTCAAGGCAGGCCCAGATGATTTTTTTCTTCTTCCCACCACTGCTACTCCTCTGTCCCCATCAGTCTTTGGTGGCTGAGCTTCTCCTTCACGTGTAAGCATCTCCCACACAGACTAGCCTAGCCTCCGTTCTACCACCTGCTCTGCCTCTGACTCCTGCTCCACCAGTCTCTCTAACATGCTACAGCTTTGAGATTTGCTCCTGCTGTCCAAAGTAAAGCGAGGGGGGAAAAATGATCCAAGCAAACCAGCAATGCAATATTACTGTTTTGGCTGTCATGACTTATATGTTCCTGTTGCTTCAGCTCTTTTGGGAAAAAACAGTTTTCTCCTCCCCATGAACCCTGTTTTATTTACTTAAGGCTATTTAAGCCATGCCAGTCTCAAGTGGTTCCAGAAGTTCATCTTCCTTTTAATAAATATCCTTGAATACGTTTATTAAGGGCTGCATTTGGAACCAAAGACAGCAGAGGTGATAATTAACAGCAACAAAATGTTACTGTCGTTATACATGATTAGCAGCATTTGCCATTTACACCAGGTGATAGTCAACCAGTTTTCACTACCTAGTTTTGTAACTTTCCTTCAAACATCCTATTTTTGACAGGTTTAAATGTTGTGTGTATTTACATAGGCACGTGTATTTCTCATCAAAATCTTGGAAACTTCAGATAATTTTGGTGAAAGAAATGGCTTACCTGAAATAAACCACCTGAGCTGACCTAAAGTAACGTGACAGAGCTGGAGAGGAACTGTAGACATCTGTTAACTTGGAGGGAAAAATAAAAAGAAAATAAAAAATTATTTCTTCCATTCAGCCTTTTTCCCCGTAAAAAAAAGTACATGCTTAAAAGGTGTTTTAAGGGGCATAAATATAGATGCTGAAGATCAAATACCAGCAAATATCTGCCCTGGAAAAGGTACACAATCCTTTTAAGCTTGACAGATGAGTTAATCTCTGAATTTGCGTGATTACTATATTATGTTGTTACTATATTACCTTAACACAACGGACGCATTTGAGGGTGAACTAAAAGTATGCGCCATGTTGCCATTTGCGATTTAAGCTGCTTGACTTGGGGCTTTATTAGTGTCAAAACCTCCTTCTGCTCTTATTTGATAGAGGGAAGGGTGCCTGTACTGACACTCCCTTTCCACAGCAAGTCAAAATCAGCACTTCTATGCCAGTTTATTTCAGCCATAACTCAGAACCATGATGGCCTACGGCAGCTACAAACCCAGACTATCATTGTGTACTTACAAGAGAATGCAACACACAGGATTTTTAGCTGGAATTGGGCTTTCATGACTTCACAGGCCTCTTCTAATCTAAATTATTCAGTGATTCTACAGAAAGGTAAAGACTACGTCCCAAGCATTACTGAAATTTAGGGAAAAAAATTAAATCATGGTGTTGGGGTTTTTTAAAAAAATCATCTTGGATGCTTCAAAGCAGACAATAGTTTTTCCTAGATCAGGGCTTAAAATTATACTAGAAAAAGTTCAACTCAGAATTTTTCTGGACTTGCAAATGACTGAGTTGCTACACAGAGAAACACACTCCCTAAAAAAGAAAACACTGAATCTATGTTACAAGCAGAATCAGCTTTCAGAGAAACACAGCAACACATACCCTTTTAGTAATGTTTTCAGAGGAAATATCTGGGAGACCACACATTAATTCCAATGTTCCTGAAAAATTGCGGTAATTTCCACTATTTAGTAGTGCATCAGGATCCCAATAGTCATCCTCATCTGTGTAAACATCTAATATTCAAAAAGAGACAGAAAAGGAAGGAAAATTTCCCAGTTAGTGGAAGTATTGAAAAAAAATCCTCTTAGCTTTCTTCAGGGTGGCTTTGTCACAAATTTCCTAGGTAATTATTGTCTGGTTAGTAAAGGAAAGAAAGGGCAAGTCGCATGAAGTGAAAGTGACAGCACACTGAGATAGATCGCCCAGCCCCATTAGCGAAAGGCAGCTGTCTGGGGAGCCTGACAGGCACTGACACCACCTGAGGGGACGTAAATGATCCATTGCATTTGCTGCAATGTCACAAACATCATTTCCATCCTCATCCTCGACTCTGTTCTTGCAAGGTTTTCTCACTTAGCCAACAAACTGGAACTGCCATCTGATCTGGACACAAGTTGTTTGATGCCTACTAAACAAAAAGTACACACCCCCTACTCAACACACCACCCTCTGCAGTCAGCATCCCAGTCCCTTCAGTAGTTTACAGAAGGAGACTGAAGGATGCTACTGTTCTATTTATGTTATATTACATTGCACGTGTTGTACATTTTTATTAGAGAATGAACCAAGAGTGAGATACTTACTAGAATAAAGAATTAGGCTGATGAGAATGACCAGGAAGAATACTAGAAAAATTGTAGTTATAACCATCCATAGTTTACACTTCCAGAAAACTACATTGCTGCATGATTTCCAGTGATCTATCTCCTAGTCACAAAAGGAAGAGGAATATTGATTAATTAAACACAGCTGGAAAAAATACTTAAGCAGGTCTCTACTGTAACATTTAGATACAGAAAACTCCACATAGATGGGAGAGTCCCCCTGGTGAGCTATACCCTTCACCAGGGGTTCCCACAATAAGTACTGCTGCAGCTGAGAGCGCAGACCTGCAGAAGGCAAAGGACATTCACAGGAAGTGTATTGCTTGAAAGAGAGAAGCATCATTCCCCATTAATGCAGAATTTCCAATTCCTGAATTGTCCATTAAGCTGAGGTTCGCCAAAGGTGTTTTCATGTCTTCCTTTTTTTTTTCATTTAATTTTTTTTTAACTACATCGATTTGATTTGTATTTCTGCAAGCTCTCCTTTTAATGTTTGCCATCCCTGCCAACCAAAAAGGTGTCTGGGGAGTAATTTCCAGAATCATTCACCTCTGCAATGTTGATGGTATCTGTCTGCGCAGCTCCTAGATGGGACAATACTGGCCTTTCACTTAATTTTTAATAAGATTTAAGACAATGGCAGAAATTAGTCTTTTAATTAAAGTACTAAAAAAAAAAAACCAACCCCAAAACCTTAGGTGGCATAACAAAACAAAAACCCCTCCATTTTATTCCATAGCCAGAAGGTTGAAGGAAGGGCACGAATTCCTAAGTAGACCATTCTGCCTTTTTAATTCATCATCATCATCATCCACTGTAAACCCAGTAGTAAACTCCATGTCCTTATTGACTTCAGTACCCGGCAAGGAAAAACATGTGTTGTCTGGGCCACACATGTGCAGGCTGGCAGGAACCAGCTGCTAGTTGGAGGCACTAACCCAGGTTACCTTCCTTGACCTTCTGAACTTTCTAAGAAACCAGCATAATAGAAAGTCTTTTTCTGAATTTAACTGACATCCACCAGCTGGCTTAAAGCTTCTTTGAGTGTGGCGGATGAACAGAGAGAGTAAACAGATAGCCACAGAAAGACCTTACGAGAGTCATGTCTCCAGGAGTGGGGGCAGAGAAAGGAAAAATGACTCTCTGCAGACACCCCTGCATGTAGAACTTCACTTTAGTGGAGATCAAAGGGCAAAGGCTGCATGTGATTTTGCTTACAGCATGCTTTCAGGTGTGATCACACTTACACATGTATTTTGTATTTGATTTTTAAAATATATTACGACAATGAAGCTGCAGCTTAATGCTTGACACTAGCATTTCATTTTGTATCTGAAAAAATAAAATAATCCAGTGACTTCTAGGGAGAGGTGTCCCTGCCCATGGCAGGGGGGTTGGAACTTGATGATCTTGGAGGTCCCTTCCAACTCTAACCATTCTATGATTCTATGATTCTATGACTACTGCCTAGAGTACAACTGTGAAATCACAATGTAAGTTGATACAGATAGTTACCCAGCCCAAGTTTCGATAGAGCCACGTATTGAGACCATCACGAAAGTGTAATTCTTAATCACGCACAGCAAATTGCCTTGATCTCAAGCAAACATTCAGCTCTGTAACTATCCTATACCAGCCTGGCCAACACCCTCTGGACATTGCCCATATACATCACAAGACTGCCAGGAGGGAGCAGCAGCAGAGAAACCTCTCCCCTGGAGGCAGGGCAGCTCTTCCGAGTAACCTGTCACCTGAGCAGGAGGCAGAGCACGGTAATTTTCCAGCGGTCCCCATAGGGTAGGAAACCAGTTGCCAATATCAGCAGAAACAGAACTCAGATAAAAACTCCGTTCCAGGAAGGGGAAGGCTAAACTGAAACTTAAGATTAAAGTTTCTTACGTCGGCAGAGCAGATCTAGCTCACCCCTGCCTCTCCTCCATGCTTCTCCTGTTCCTCTTTGCACCTCCCTAGAATTTCTCTGACCCTGCAGCAAGCTGTTTGGTTTTACCAGACCAGAGAAGAAGTAACCGCGACCCTATATAGTAGAGTAAATGGGGAGGGGGGGGGAAAGGGGGGCGGTTTGCCTATTTAGTGGAATTAGTCACCCCGCAGAGCTGATCAGCAGGGTTCACACAAGGAAGCAGCCACTGTTGCACAGCCAAGAGAGGGAAGGGAGGGGTGGCATGACTAACACCACCAAGCTCTCAAGATAGCTCAGCCATTCCTACAGAAAAGGGAGAAGCATCTTCACTCTGCCATAGATATTCCCTCTGCTCTTGAGTAAGTAACGAGATATCATTGTACAGCAACCACCTGTGAGTCTATACAGCTCCTCTGGCAGTGTTAGTCTGTTCAACAGCTTCCAGCTAAATGCTGGGAGCTACCCCCCTCAAGATTAACATGTTGGTCTTAACTGAGGCTTTGGGGCACTCCGTTTGTACAAATTCATAACCGTTAGCACTTGTAAATTACTCAAAAAAAAAAAAAAAAGAGAGAAAACTCCAGCATGGTCTGTTGCAGGACATTCTATTCTTGTTTCAGTGGTGCTGTTTTCTGATTATTTTTTATTCTGAAAGAAAGCCTGCTTTTATTATGGGTTTCAACTTTTCTCCTTTCTGATTTTGAGCCCAGTCCCACTGAGATCACAGGAAAAGAGAAAGCAAAACTCAGAGTACCAATTACAACTTCATTTCATAAATTAAATTTCACAGACAACCAAGCACAAAAAAATAATAATAAAAAAGCTTAAAAGCCTGCTCATATTAGAATATTCATTGAGGAGAAGAAATATGTTTAACATGTTTTCAGCCTTTACTTTTAAGTGACTAACCTTTCCCCCTTCCTCAAACAACAAATTAAACCACCTATAAAAGGTCCTACAAAGTGTTGTCTCACTTACTGTTTAATATTTCCCCAACAGCAAGCATCTAATGACACAGTAAAATTCCTACCTTTCTTGTTTGAGCATTTAGAGGCTTTCTGTGTTCAGCTTCACGTTCCTCCACGTTACCTTCTTGTAATTCAATAATCTCATGCTCCTGACTTGAGTTTTGCCTTTTCATAGCTCCTGTGTCTGCTGGAGGACCTCTGACTCTGAAGCAAGCACGGAGGCAACTCATTTCCTTCTGGTTTCAGCTGCAGTTATGGTCAGTGGTAGTTCTGGCACGAGGCTGGAGATAGCAAGAGGGAGAGTTGGGATAGTTTTCACGGGAGTGATCTCAAAACACTGATAAATAAGGGGAATTCCTTGGAAGGACAAATAATGACGTCGTCTGTGCTGGCTCGGGAGAAAGGGGAGGTGGGAGAAGTATCGATTTCCCTCAGCTGTGCAATACTAGGTTTTCCAGTTTGTCTACCTTACTGCACCAGCCCTTGACAAGCAGGTGACTAAACCTTCAGCAACGTTGTCATTTGCTGAGGTGATTTTGAAAGGAACTGGACTGCTTTTACTACTGCTGTTAGCAGTAAAATATTACTGCTGCTGTCAGTGCAATTAAACTAACAGATGTGGTTCTGAACAGCACAAACTGAGTAAAGGAACACAAAGGCTGGTGTTCAGTTAGGCTGTGAAGGGAACTTACAGCATCCATCAATACTTTTTACTTTAGTCTCTCCTGCCAGTAAGTGAACACTACAGACCTTTGTGCCATGAATTGTCCTCTCTCTGGCTGTTATGCAGTCTAAAATGATGTCTGGTGTTAAGGAGCCATTTATGTCTATAAACCTAAGCCTGAGAAGCTGCTTCCAGTAAAGAAACAAAAGAACAAATCTAAAGAGAAGAGGAATATGCCTTCAATTCCAGCCTTTATTCTACAGGGTGTGTTTTTATGAAGGAAATCATGGTGGGAGTTGAGGACTGGTTGGCATTGTCTTCCCACATGAACTCTCCCATTCTTCTTAGTCAGTCATAAAAACTTATTGCAGCCAGGGGCTGATTCCTATCCCCACCTCTCCAGTGTCTTTCATCCTACCTTCTCTCATTTCTCCGGCTCTGACTCCATCATCATGTTCACCCTTCCTCCCCTCAGAGCACCTCTCTCCCCTCTGGATCGAAGGGGTTGGGCAGGCAGTCGGCCAGCAGCTGCACTCTTTTTTATTCTCTTGTCCCAGCAGAGAGGACAGTGGATTGAGAGGAAAACAGCTCGCTCCCTTGCTGGCTGAACATCCACTCACAACACTGCACCTTTTCTTGCCAAATGCTGAGGATGCTTTTCCTCTCCCCAGATTTTCTCATTGTGCAACTCATCTGGATATTGATGCAATCCCTGGAGCATTCCCAGGGATTCTGATTCCTGATGTCATGTCACAGACTTCCATGCAAAGGCACTCCATCAAGCTGAATACATGGCTTGGTTTCATTCAATGAATAAAAAGAAATACAAATTGCATACACCACCTTTTGGTTCTGGAGAATCCTTAAAACTCCAGAGGGCTGAGGTTGAAGCTGAGCAGTCATCAAGAGCAAACATGTGTCTGGATCCACAAGATTTTACCTGGGGTATCTTCACTAGAAAAAACTTTTTTCTGATGGTTCTTGGCAATTCTGCTGTAGATTAACTTCATTTATTTCATTCTCACTCTCAGCAAGAGACCTTACCTTCTTACTGAATTGTCTGAAACCAAAACAGTTTTTCTAATCCAAATGAGTTAATGATTATGGATCTCACCCTGGAAAAGGGCAAAGTCCTTTTATTTACAGCTGAAGAAGGAGCTCCTAACAAATTCTTGAGTTTCTTTAGTCTGGTTGGTCCAACTTCCACATTTGGCGTCTTTCTTGCATGTGAAGCAACTGACCCTTCTGAAACATGGAGCTGAGAAACTCTTAAAAAAAAATAGGAAGTTGATGACTGATCTGAACTTTCTGGGCCAGGCTTTTATCTGAAACAGAACAGCAGGAACACTGCTTTCTTCTGTAGTGAAGACATCTCTGGCTTCAATATAAGGAAAAGAAACCTGTGCCCTTAAATATATGCTTTAGTAAAATGGACAAGTTAGGCTCAGCATTTCAAAAAACTCCAAGGTACAAATGCAGTTCTGATTGCCCCGGGGGAATTATAGGTTCAGACGCATAATCAAACAAATAAAACATAGCCACTTGCATTTTTAGCATTAGTTTATTAAAAAGGAAGGAAGATGTGAATGATTGACTAGCCTTTAAAAATAATAACCTCCCTAAAATATAGTGTTTGAGTATAGCTTGTGTAGAAAATTTTACACAAGCGTCAGAGAGCAGCAACATCCAACACTAGCAAAAGAAATGAAGGAAAAGCAGTATCAGTGCTAGATGCAGGAATCTCATGGTGTGAAGGTTACAGTGGTAGCTTATTCTTCTGTTTTCTCCACATGTTGTGAAGGTGTGCCTAAAACTAAACAAGGATCACATATTTATGTATTGTAGAATATAAGTGTGCTGTATAGACAGCAATGACTGGTATTCGAAATGCCAGCTTCTTTTTTTTTTTTTTTAATATGTTGAAGGTGAAGTCTACACACTTACAAATACTGAGCACAATTTTAAGACCATCTAGAAAGAGCATCCATTCATTCAGTTATGAAACTGAGTGGCAGCATGCTAAAGTCCCACAAACAGATTTGGAAACATTCAATCAGCTAGATTTGGATTGATTGGTTCATCAGGAGACCATAATTACCAAAGCTAAATTTACTGCTAGGGTTAAATTAATGTGGTTGTCATTATTTCTTCTACTTTCTTTGTTTCCAAGGATACATCCTACCACATAAATCCCTTTTCTTTTTATGTCCCTTTCAATGCCATGTGGCCACAGCCCAGGGTGAGATACAAAACAAAAAATTCTGACTCTGAAACTCTTCTTGCTGCAAACCAAGAACAACGGGAAAACAAGTGTGAACCCATCAGTTGCATGCTAAAATTCACAAAGCTCCCCACAGACAGAGCTGGCAGAATACACTTGTAATCAGATGCTACAACTCTGTTCAAATTGTAAAAAGAATATAAGAAGACGCCAATTTATTTTTTTTAAGTAATTAAAAGGGAGTACTTCTTTCCTCTTATTTGAACATCATCCCAAAGAATCTGAATTATATTCTTCCAAATTTCTTGCATCCTAACATTCGTGAGCAATGTATCTGATGTTTTTAGGAAAACACAGGATACAGCCCAAAAGTTACAGCCCAGAAAGGAACAGTCTTATAACAGCATAACTGGAGAATGAATTCATCTCAGCTTTGTACATTATACAGATTACAGTATTTGTATTTTCAAGAAACATAATTATTTCTGTTTACAATCCTGTAACATCTCTAACGTAATATATATGAGTTGAGAATATACAGGATGTGGCCATGAATATCCAGAGACGTGTCTATGGAGACATACATAGATATATAGCTAGCAACAGAGAGGGAAGAAGGGGAGAAAATGTGCAAAAGAGAGATTTGGGTGGATTTTTGTTGCAGATCCTAATCCATTTTATTCCGTTTTTAAGGCAGTGCTGTTCCTGCTGCTCACAATAAGGAAGATGAATCCAGAAAGAAACTGAAGTATCTCTGAATCTGGATGGTTACTGCTCGGTGATTAACAAATGATAGCGTCTTCATTAAGAAAATGCATTATATCACAAGGAAAGAGTCAATTGGGTTTTCACATTATGTCATCAGAGACGGACATGATAGACCACTGTAGGAAGCAGCTTTCATAAGAGAGTTGATCTGCACTTTCTCCTTGACACATCAGTTTGTATTCTGACGAATCCAGTCATAAAGTGCTGTCACTTTAGTGTATACACCAGGACGATCACGCCGAGCACATCCTTCGCCCCAGCTCACAATGCCAGCTAGGTACCACCTATTTCCCTTTCCTGTGCAGGCCAAGGGACCTCCGGAATCTCCCTAAAATGAAGGGATTTCAGCCATTAGTGCACACAGATGCACACGCATACACACAGAGGTCGCTGTAACAAAATTCAGTTTATTTAAGGACAGTAAATACCTGCCCCTCTCTTTCTCAAATTACAATTTAATATTAGAATCTCATTTCTAGATAGAATATCAAATTTATTCAATTTATTCTAACTTATGGAAGTAGCACAGTAATCGATATAAAGCAGTGGCAAGAAGTAGTTAGAAAAATTACTCACTGCTAATGTCCCATTACAGGATGGGGAGAGAAGAATACAGGAATGGATAATGGGAATTCTCCTAACATATGACCATAAATTGTTCACAGTGGAAGGTAACATTCCTATACTGTGTACTAAATAGGAACAGAAAGATACCACGCACTCCAAACTAAAAAAGACAAAACAAAACCGCAAACAAACCCAAAATCAAAAACCAAGCCAGTCACAATTAAGTGTTACCAGCAGTTTCACGGTCAAGACTGCCTACGTTCATAGAGGGAGAGGAAGGAACAAAGGCTAAGGAACATGTAAATAAGAACTGGCTTCTCAAAGGCAACATTCAGGTCTGTGCAGCAAATAAGTAAAAATTCCATTTTAGTTCCATTCACAGAATTAAAATGCATTTAGGCTTACAAAATGCTTTGTGTTCTTCATTGTTTTAACCTTGTATGCCTTCTGTGAACAGACCAGTTCACAGAACTCTGAGCAGTTATTAATGCAACTCAGCTGTTCCTTCTGCATACAAGGCAGCCAGCAGCCTCCAAGTTGACCCTGGGGTTTGTTTGCTCCCCCAACTTGGAACTAAAACATGGACGAGGTCAGAAGAAAGCAACGTACCAAGAAAAGAGTAACAATAAAAAGCTTTCATCATCCAACCAAACAAAATTATCTAGTGAGAAGAAAAGAAGGCAGAACAGTTCTTCCTCTCTCTCAGACTGCTGTCATACTGGCAATTTTCAAAGTCCAAGAGGCTGATCTCAAAGAGTCTTAAGAGAGGAGGCTACATAGTCTGCCTTATTCTGAAAGATCGAAGGGGCTGTATGCCAGCGGAGAGAGGAAGGATCCTAAAAAGAGGAACCAAGACAAAAAGACATCCTAGTATAATAAGAAAATCAAGTCTAAAAACCTGAACACTTTATTCTTCTCTTTAAGTATCACATCTTCTAAAGATGAAAGGTGTTTGGAAGCTTCCCATAACCTGTGCAGGATGTGTACAGCTTACATGACCATGAAGAAATGAAACAGATCAGGATGCCCACAAGTTTGGAACTGTAGCGAAAGGGTTTCAGGTACTGTGGTGGTTTACTGAACCACCAACATCATTTTCCTCTAGCACTGCAGAAGAAATATTCTGGTGACAGAAAAAGTAAAGATTGCTCCCACAAACTAAGAACTTAAAGGCCCAAAGGGTAGTCCATAGTAGGACTCAAACAAAGCATATGTTGGAAAAGGAACTGATGAATAAAAAGCCCATCATGTTCAAGGGCATTTCTGAAGCAGCAAATCTATTTGAGGAACATCAAGCCTCTAAAACAACATGTTTTGCGAAGGAGTTCCAAGGTCTAAGGTTATACACAAACTGCACATAAAGTTAACAAAAATAATAATTAATTGAATTAGAATTTAGGAAGTACAGGAAGATCCTGCAAATAGTCTATCCTGTATAAAAAAGTTTGACCCACTACAAGCTATGATCTTGCAAAAATTTATCCTATTGCATTAAAATAGTAAAATTTATATATTATACAAAAATTATTACAGTTTATAATCAGAAACACATTTCCTTCTCTTTACATAGTAACTGGTGTAATAACCATGTTTGTAGTTTTGAAAGTGGATATTCATCCTAAATTTAGATACTGATACACAACTAGTCTATCAACTAGTGTTAGAAAAGGCAGAGTGAAGACATCTGAAGTACATCCAAAGCGCAGTTTCTGATTGTCTATGCAAATGAACTAGGTTTTATAATTTGTGATACCATGATGTAATCAAAACCTGTAATTATACACATGAATGAACATTTGAAACTAAAAGAGAGCATTGCATTTACCAAACCAAGCTTACCTTTGCCTTTGGTATTTCTTTGTAACCGTAACAACATATTACTCATCATACTGTTAGAGTGTTTTATTAATCTCACACTCAGACATTGAAAAACAGGGGGAAAACAATCAGTAAGAATAGCAAAAACCACAGATGGCCTTTACTTAATTTCCGTGATCCTTAAGTCTCTGTTCTTTTATAGGAAACTTAACTGTTGAAGATGAAAAAGAATTCTTTTCAGTACACTTTACCCCTTGTTTTTGCAAAGCAATATTTCTCAAGAGATTCAGAGATTATCTATGCCAAATTTCCTTCCTTATTTTGGAGAGCCTTTAACTGCCATGTTAAATTAACCACACACTCAAGTTATCTCAGTCTACTACTAAATAAAAACCGCAACACTATCAACTCTGAACAGTTTTTAAATGAAAGCAAATGTTCCTTTTAATTTTCTCTCCAAGCTACAGATTACCTGGCATGCATCAACACCACCATTAAGATTCCCAGCACACAGCATACGTGATGTAATCAAATCATCATACAGCTTATTGCAAACACTTTGGTTAATTATTCTCACTCGAGCTTCCTGCAATGTTTTGGCAAGATGGCCTAGAAAAAAAAACAAAATACAAATGGTGTTGCAGATGTTATAGTGGTAGAGATTTCTAACAGAGATACCACTTGTCAAAGCAAAAGATAACTGGTCCAAACTCAAAATTGACCCAGCTGATAGCAACAATAAGATAATAATAATAGAATAATTCCCCTCCTTTCAGTTGCTGCCTGTCCTCGGCTTTTGAAAGCTGCCTACCCTACTCCCTAGAATAGTGGTTCCTACGCATCACCTTTCCATTTCCTTAGTCTTTATCTTTTTGAGCTTGTTCTGCCAGAAAGTCATAAAAAACCGATGCAAATTATCAGTATAATACAAGGCTCAACACAGTGTAACCAACTGAATGCCATTTCAAATTACACCCAAAGCTTTTTGTTGTTATTTACACTGTGGATGTGCTCTAAACATTTCCGCATTCTTTTCCACCCTCTCACATCTAGGGAAGGAGCTGATGAATATAGCTTGGGCAATGAGGAGGGGGGTTTTAAAAAATCAAGTCTGTAATTCACAAGTGATACTAAGAGCTTAACTCTGTACTATAGTATTGGCATAAGGGAGCATTTTGAACTCAATATTCTCAGTAATGTTTTGACCCAACAGTGAACATAACCCTTTCAATACCTGAATGATCAGAGGAAGTGCTACTGGGATTTGGTTTGTTTGCTCATTTTGCTCTGATGGTGGGTTGGAAATGAAACAGGTAAGATAGAAAATGCATTTTTTTTCACATGCCATTATATTGACCATTAAATATTACCTGCATCATTTAGTTAAAAAATAAGACGTTGTAAGAAGGCATCAATTGTAAAACTACTACATTCATTAAGCTATTATGTAATTATCTATATTTAAATATTTTTTAAAAAAGGCATATTAAGAAAGCCAGAATTACCATAGTATATGGCTTCTGACCAAACATGAGAGGCTGTGTCTCAGTGCAACTGTGGGATCCACCATAATGTTAAGGAACTATCTAAGCCTGGGTTTCAAAGCTGGCTCCTGTAATAATGCTGACACAGGGCCAAAATCCCCTGGGCTTACCCCCCCACCTCTCTCTGCTTTTTTTCCCTGCCTCTTCACTGCAGCATAATACTCCAAGCTGCACAGGCAGAACTTTTCATGGGGCATACGTTAAATTGCCTTTGGTTAAGACAGACAAAACGAAAAAAACCCTCCAAAATTTCTTTTGCACTTATTGCTGTTCATGACCTTATATTGTCAAACACAGTGGTAGAGATAAATTTTTCCTCTGCAATAATTGGAAACCACTGCTTTCTTTACCTGTAAGGTCGTTTATGACCTATTCACCAGATAAAATGAGCCACGAGCATTAAAAGGGCTCGTGATAATAAATCTGTGATAATTTGCTTTTCAATTGTTTGTGATACCTGAGTATGCATATTGGAACTTATCACCTACCACCCAAGCAAATATTCAGAATTCACAGACTGTACCTGAGAGGAAATTTTATAGACGTATTAAATAAATGTAAGCGCATTTTCTCTTATGATTATAAATATTTTATTCTTAGAGTCTAAAATTAAGCCAAACTTGCAAGAGGTATATCCAGGAAATGAACATACTATTTTCTCTTACGGCTCCCCAGCCAGTTACATAGCAGACAGTTCCATAAACAAATACTCTAGAGGTGCTGGGTAAACAAATGGGCTGTACCAGCTCACTGAAGAACACTGGCGTTTCCATTTCCAACAGTGCAATGTCATAGTCTGAGACAGATTGGTCATACTGCGGGTGGACAATAATCCTTTTGATTGATCTCATAGCTACACGATTGCTCTTTTCATTAATAGTATGTAAGCCCATATACGCTCTCCATCCCGAAGGAACAGAGTATCTGTAAAAAGAATGTTTTTAGAATGTCCCATTGGAAAGTAATTTAGTGTCAGTTCACTCTATTTTATCTACTTGGCAGTATTTGATGAAACCAAAGTGAATGGAGCAGAATACCACTTAGGAAAAGAGGTGCACTACAGTCAAGGCCTGTGTCTCCTAAAACACTGAGTAGCAGTTTTACTTACCATTTTGAAAATAATAATTTCCAGCAGCTCTAAGACCAATTCTTTGCAACGCACCATGCTTTGGAAGTCACAATAGCATAATAATCCTAAACTCTGTTTTCTCCTTGCCACATATAGGAGGTATATCTTTTCAATTTACAGTACCTAAATGGAGCATTGGTGAGTTTTACACCCCCCTTATCAATAAATGGTCCATTTTGGGGGGAGAAAAGGCCATAGCATCTACTCAGAAAATCCATGGCTTTTTAAATGTAATGTTTACACTAAATTTAATAAAACAGTATATTTTATCATGCAGAATTCACTGGCAGTGGAGTCAAACTAATTACTGCAGATACTTAGGACTTTTGAAGCCAGCAGAAAACAGTACTGAGGGTATGCGTCGCAGAGTTATACCCTGAATCAACTTGTGTAGGCAGGGACTAGCTACTGCAGACTTTTGAAAGCAACACTGTAAGGTTATTAAACTTCAGATATTCTGTGACAGTACAACTTCTTCATACCTCACAGAATCAGAATCCAGGAAGCAATGGGCAGCAGATAGGAGCCACCGATTGGAAATAACAGTTGCACCACATACATGACCCTGTGCTCCCATCTGTAAACTTGCTTGCCAAGGCCACTTTCCAGATCTTGCATCTTCGCCTCCAACAATTCTGTTTTTCTTAAGCTGGTGTTTTCCACAGGCTAATAGAAATAATTGAATACAATAGTAACAAAAACCACAGGGTCATTTCACTTTGCTATGCTTAATACATAAACTGTTAGCCATATGCCTCAAAGGTGTTGGAAAAAAAGTATTTTCTTACTATGTAATTGGTGAAAAGATAAGGGTACTTGCTCTTCTTCATGGAATGGGTAGAACAGCAATAAGCCAATCATTGGCCATCCTCCCTTACACCTTTCTAAAGAGGTTAGTAACTCAGAAAGATGTTTAAATACAATTCTAAACTTGGGATGTTTCCAAAAGTTCACTTGAATAAAATTTTGTATCTTTTCCAACCTCATATACACAGCTCCTCAACTGCATTTCATTCAGCTCAAACAAGTACTAAGACCTACCAGTGTATCCAGGAAGTATGCATTCCTTGAAACAAGTGATCGTAGACAGAATGGAACAGGAGTTTTAAAAGGAAACAGTGTGAAATGACAGACATTTTCATATAGATTGATTTTTTTTTTTAATTCACATCTGATTGGCCAAATATTAAAACAATAATGCTTGACCACACCACAAACTCTTGACTCGGTTTCCCAACTCATTAACCAGTTCTTAAATACATGTTACCACACCACAGTTCATTTCATCTGATCCATCTGCACAGTCTCTTTTCCCATCACACTCAGGATTCAGTTTCAGCAAGCATTTTCCATTGAGACATTTGTATGCATAAGGGAAGCAACTTTTGTAGGCTGAAATAAGAGAGAGAAGATAATGTCACATTTGCAGTCAACAGCTTCAAGTTATTAAAATCTTACACGTTCAGCCAACAACTTTTCACCCACTGGTGAAAGTTGTTCAAAGCTACACATTCTAGTCTGCTTGAAGTCAAAGTCTGTAATGGTGTTAACTCTGCACAGAGGGAACAGGGGCAACGTTCCACTCTGATTAACGATCACACTGATTTCAGTCTTCACTGTCTGTGAGAAAAAAGACAAAAGAGTCTCCAACTCACTTCCTCACTTCCATTTTACTTAAATCTAAACTGAGCAAGCTAGGCTTGTACGATCTGTTATTTTACTTTTACCAGGGCTACTTGCATTACAAATTATAACTCTTCACAGCACATAGCATCTAGAAGTCAACCTTTTAGTTTTTAAGTGAAAGATGGGAAAATTGTGGAAGAGCTTTATACCTCCTTCCAATAAAGATTTGGCTAAGGACTATCACAGTTTACTGTGTGGAAATCCTGACAGACAGAAGCATTAGGCTTCCATTACTACCATTCTTATTATCAGTTGTTTACAGTGACCTCTAAACAGTGCTAGGGACTCTTTGTCAACAAAGAAGAACATACTCTTGGCCACCTCAAGGACCTAAAAGGCAAAAATTATAAAGGCAAAATGCAGCAAGTCACTAGGGAGACATTAATAGTACCAGTGATGTCCATAACCATGGTGGATCTACAGTAAAGAGACCATGCAGGTGGCAAAGGGCAAAAATCCTAAAGCTATTATGTCTTTCTCCCTTATGTTATTTGGTACTGATATGGCAGCAGTTCGGGAAAAATTGCTGTTCTAACAGAATGATCAGTAAGCTGTGGTTAGGTTATTTAACTAAAATCACTGATATTTTGGGATATGATTCATTAATTTCTTTTTTAGGCTCTGCTAAGAACTAGTTACCCTCTCATGTTTTGTTTTCACTGCTATGAAACTTGTACTTTGTGCTATGAAAAAATACATACAAACACTACATTTACCCATTAAAATAAGCATATTCCTGCTTCTGTCTTCAACCACCTTTTGGGAAACAGCTAAAAATATATACTTACAGCAATTGTTTTCATCACTGTCCTCCCCACAGCTGTCATCATCTTTACAAGTCTTATACTGATGCTTACAATTCCCACCACCACAGTTCAACCCTTCTGGATTACAACCTGAAGAAGAAAGGTCTGTAAATATTTCATAACCCAGATATCTGGCTAGCAGCCATGTACTGCGCTTCCTACCAGAGGTCACCTTGACGTTACTGTGACGTCTCTGCCAGACATTAATCTAGCTTCCTTTGATAGTTGCACGCTCTGCCCTTGGATTACTTTCGAAGCACAATGTCTGACAATCTCTTCATTGCTCCCTATCTTTGATCTGCTGTGCCTAGTTTGGATACAGTGCTCAGGCTGAAGCCTTCCCACTGGTGACTGGGATGTCCTTTCCAAATGCCTGTCTTACATCCTAGCTTGACACTTTATAAAAAAAACAAAACAAAACAAACAAACAAATAGAAAAAAAACCCCAAAAACACCAACCAAACAACAAACCACCAAACAAACACTAAACACACAGAGAAAATTATATGATTTTGTGACTCTCAAGCCAGCTTTTGAGGCACACTTGCCTCCCAGCCATTTTTCAGCAGAAAAGGAACTTAGGCAATCCGCGTGTTTATTTGATTACCTAAATTCAGATCTTGTTGTTAATGAGTTTTTGTCATATACATTCTCCAGCTTTTAGGCATCCTTTATAAATACATCCCTCTTCCTATCGTGTGACACTTTCCCTGTTTCACAAGTATCGTCTTTAACCCATCATTTAGATCACCTCCAAAAATTATGAGCAGTTCCATAACATACTGGCAGAACGACAATAAAAATATCCTTTCATTTTGGTAATGAGTCATTGAAAGTCATTCTCTGGAAACAGGGTTGTTCTTTTTCCTCACTGTTTTTTCTTTACTTGCTGATAAGTTTGTCACACAATAAAGTGTCAAAGTAAAACTTAGAATCATAGAATGGTTAGAGTTAGAAGGGACCTTAAAGATCATCAAGTTCCAACCCCCCTGCCATGGGCAGGGACACCTTTCCCTAGAGCAGGTTGCTCAAAGCCCCATCCAACCAAACTTCTCTATTTATTCTCTCATAGCAGAGAAATAAAACAAAATAAACAGGTCCATGCTGGTTTGTAATACCCTTTTCACAGTTTACACATATTTTACTTTGACTACTTCTTGCTTAAATATTATTTTGAAAGCTTAACTTGTAAAGATTGGTGTAAAATTCACTTTTTATTTTTTCTGTTTTGTTCTCCCACTCTTTAAAATGATGCATTACACAGCCTGTTCTCCAGATTTTCAGATCTCCACTCACAGCCTTCATGTGATCTTAAAGACAGACACCAAGATTTTAGAAATAATTTCATCCAGTCTCTGTAATTCCTGGACCAAACTCTTTACAGGAGAACACAAACAAGAAATAATTGCCCTACCACAATCTAATTCATCACTACCATATGAGCAGTGTTTCCAACCTTCAGACTGATTGCTTGAGGGAACACTTGTTCCATCTGTACATCTAAGGACAAGCTGGAAAAATAAGAAATTAATGGCACTAGAAATGCTGTTACAGTCTAAATGTATTAATGTAGGACTGTACGATGAAGAAGCATTAAAATGGCTATTAAAAATGAAAGCTGGTGTAATTTATAACTAGATTGAATGTTAAAAAAGGAAATGCTATCTTACTTGGCATAATCTGCCAAGTATTTCTATCATGCAGTCTGAATCAAATGAATCAATATTCACAATGGACTTCAAAACTGGCTCACTCTAAGGGTTGAATGTGATTCAGCACAGATACATAATTATTACTGATAGCAAACACATCTTCAATTTCTTAAGGTAATACATTTTTACACAGAAGAACTCTAATTAGTATTATTTCTTTATATTAAAATATTGTAGAAATTAATCTGTGTTACTACACTCCAAGTTCACATCTGATGTTAATAAGCGCTTTATCAAGCACGTTTCAAATCTAGCAATTTCATCATGAAACAACCCTTCACCAAGAATTTCTTTCACTCTCACTTAAATGAGCAACTAGTACTGATGCTAAGAGGTTTCTTTGTAATATATCAAAAATGTTTGTTCTCTTCCACTTTTTCAGATGTGCCAGCAGAAAAACAACCAACAAAACAAAAACAAAACAAAAAACCAAAGCAAACAAAAAACCCAAACCAAAACAAAAAAATCCTAATAGTGATCTGTAGATAAAAATCTCCTCTTCTTACCCAGGTCAAGTCAACTTAAACATTTTCCCTCTAGCACCACAAGCAAACTATCAGCTAAATCAGATTGAAGTATTAAGAGTTAGAAAATAAGTACTAGCTTCTAAAAGCATCTTTTATTTACTTTTGTACATCTATTTGCTCAATTAAACACATAATAACATATTAAACCTTCATCTGTTGCAACTAAGAAAAAAAGGCAGATCAATTTGTATATGGTTGGTTTGTCAAACAAGCATGGTTTCTCAAAGGTTTCTCCTTAAAAATTAAAGTATATCCTTATTCACTCACGGTCTGTGTGACTGAAGGCTTTGTATTCGATGTAAAACCCTCTGTGGGTGACCAGTTCATCAGAATGGAAGTTGATTGTGACAGAATAGCCATATTCTCTGTTTCTGTTGTTTTCCGAAAGAGCTTTACAGTATCTGTTAAGGCAAAAGTGAGAATAATTAACTTCTAACCAAACCGATCATTTCCACCCAGCTACCTCTCCTTTTACTGAAGTGTATCAATGACAATAAGCTTTAAAACAATACAATAAAGATCATCTGGGTTTTTTTAAGTGTTAAAGCAGCCCAACAGAAGTATTAGAAAGCCTATTTATGAATGCCTTCCACTCCACAACTTTTATTAGACTAACAGACTTTGAAGAAAAATACAGCAAGGTGATCAAGGACATAATCTACCTTGTAAATACAAGCCACTTCTAAGCATGCTTGATATCAGATTTCCCATTCAGGTTTGCAAAATCAAAAGGCTACAAATCCAGTAATGGGATCGTACAAGCAAATTCATTTGCTGTTGTCAGTTTCAATACGCTCCTTCCAAGGGACAAATAATTCTGAAAACTTGTTTTTTTAAGCACGTGTACTGCAATTTGTGCTATTTACGGAAAACAATTACAATCACTAAAGAGTAAGTCATATAGAAAATGAAACTTCAGATGACACATCAGTTCTTCACCCATGTCAAGGTCATTGCCAGGAATTTACAGTTCAACTGCAGCAG
This sequence comes from Thinocorus orbignyianus, assembly GCA_013400375.1. Taxonomy (NCBI): domain Eukaryota; kingdom Metazoa; phylum Chordata; class Aves; order Ciconiiformes; family Thinocoridae; genus Thinocorus; species Thinocorus orbignyianus. Next base: position 32,126 of record VXBW01003039.1, read on the forward strand.
CATAAAATCCTGCAGCTTTCTCTATCATTCCTCTTGAGGGGAACAACATAGTAAACAAATGCCTAACATTGTAGAAAAAGCAGGTGGCTTAAATTAACATAATGACAAGTGTTCGGTACAAGAGTAGTACTGAGAACATGATTCTGCCAAAATTCAGTGGAAGCATGGCAATTCTTGTTGGAACATGTCTTTTTGCACTGGAAGAAGCACTTCCAGTTTCAACTTCCAGTTCAACCCTTTTTTCTTAAGTACGGTATGTTGTGCAGAACATCAAAGTGCAAATAAATGAGTCAGAACATAGTGTATTTACTCACCTAACCCCATCAATTTCTAACCAGTCTTTGTCACATTTACTGGACCCTGGAGACTTTTCTTGAATTTGTATTACGAGAATTTTTAATGAGAGCTTGTAGCCAGGCAGCGGTGCCTAAAAATAAAACAATAACTATCATCCACAAAATGGAAAGACCTGTGCTTTTAAGATGGTAAATCTTGTTTTATTTGTTATCAGATAATGTACTGGAGAGCAGCTCTGAGGGGAAAAAGAAAACAAACTGGGAGTCCTGGTGGACCACAGGATGACCATGAGCCAGCAATGTGCTCTGGTGACCAAGAAGGCCAATGACATCCTGGGGTGCATCAGGAAGAGTGTGATCAGCAGTTGAGGGAGGTCATTACTCTGCCCTGGTGAGGCCCGATCTGGAGTACTGTGTCCAGTTCTGGGCTCCCCAGCTCAAGGGCAGGGAACTGCTGGAGAGGGCACACAAAAATTATTAGGGGCCTGGAACATCTCTCTTATGAGGAAAGGTTGAGGGACTTGGGTCTTAATCTGGACAAGACTGAGGGAGAATCTGATCAACACCTATAAATACTTAAAGGGTGGGTATTATCAAGAGGAAGGGGCCAGTCTTTTTTCAGTGGTGCCCAGTGAGAGGACAAGAGGAAATGGGCACAAACCTGAACATAAGAAACTACATCCAAGCATGAGGAGAAATTTCTTCACTTTGAGAGTGTCAGAGCACTGGAACAAGCTGCCCAGGGAGGTGGTGGAGTCTCTGTCTGTGGAGACATTCAAAACCCGCCTGAACACGTTCCTGTGCAACCTGCTCTAGGTACACCTGTTTTGGCAGGAAGATTGAACTAGATTATCTCCAGAGGTCCCTTACAGCCCCATATCATTCTGTGATTCTGTGAAAATACTGTACTTTTTATGATGCAAATCAGCACCTTTGAAGAACAAAAAAAAAAAAAAAAGCTATTTTAAACATGTATGGAAAACTTCTAAGGCCCAACTTTGGCCATACTGTGCCAGATAAATTAGTGTAAATCATCCTGCAGTCAGCACAAGCACTGTGTCTGAGATTCATACTATGTTTGTACTACCACAAGTTCCAGTAGGTTATGTTAGTTTAAGACATCTATCGTGGCTGATAGGCACTCAACTGTATTAGTTACGATCTGGTTTAGAAAGCCTTTTCCTTTCTCACGTAGAGATGAGAGTTTTATGCTACAAGCTGCTAATAATTTTCTCTGAGAAGCTGAAAGGTAGTGACTGTTACCAACTCAAAGACATGAAGAACATCCTTTTCCAGGATAAAGTCAAAAAACTAATGAAATACTTAATGGAGCAACAGCTAAGCACACCAGGAAGTTGGTGGACATCATGAGCAGATTCTAAGTCCTGCCAAAGGGGTGGCTGGAAATCCAGAGCTTAACTTCTCAGCCAGAGAAGGTCTTGCTTGTGCAGAATTCTGGGAAATACATTGTGGTATCCATCATATGAGGCATGATTTACATAACTATTTTTTCTTTCCGACATAGAAGGAAAGCCCTGATTGTTGGCTATTTGCTCTGACTGCTAGGAATTGTCATCTTATCCACCACTTCATTTCTGTCATAAATAATAACCTTTTGGAAGCTGGCAATGTTTCAGTTTCACATCTGACACTTTTACACAGAACATGAAAGAAATGGGTGCCTGAGAAATCAGGTTTTCCCTTCATTTCACCCACACGGAAAGCCATTTATCCCAATTTTATGTCTGAATCACATAAAGCAAAATCATCAGTACTCAGAAGAATTCCTAGCACTTACTCTGATTATCCAGCTGCAGTCAATGTTTGGTGGGTAGTAGCTTGGGTAATAAGGGGAACTCAGTGTCCCGTTCCAGGAAATATAATGACCACCACACACTGGGGAAGAAATATATCATCAAGGAACACAGTTATCTTGGCTGGGCTAAAGTGCAGAGCCTACTTCCCTTCCCAGGACCCTTCTCTACACACAGAGTTAGAAGAATGAGCTGTGACCAAATTAAACTCAGGTTTTGCCTATATTAACAGAAAATAATGTAACTTCCCTCTGAATATCTCTTATTTTTGGACCAAATGGCAATTAAGGATAAGTACAAAACACCTCTGACTGGAGGTTTTTTTTAAATGTTCTTTGATAATTAAGCAGAAGCAGCAATTAAACGCAGACACAACAGACCTCCCCTTTCCAATTTACTTCTGACATTTCTGTAGACATTTTCAAATGTAAACCAGGAAGTTTGTGTGTCAGTTCTCAGTCTAAGAACTCACGCCACATTTGAACAATATCTTTGAGGTTTTATTTTCTACAAAGAACTCTTCTAGATATCCAGTCCTTAGTGCTTTTGATTTTTACCTTTAAGTAACATAGTGAATGCAAATATGGATATAAAAGAAATTAAGATAATTTTGAAAACAGCCAAATTTTGTTTCAAAACTTGGGCTAGGTATAATTTGGAGTGCCCATCTTCAGAACAAGGAAGCAATTCTTATTTGTAATGTGCATGGGATGAGTACTTGCTTAAGCAGCATCCACAGAAACACAAGATGAAATGTGCAAGCTTTGGAGAATTTTATCCACGTGGTCTATGATTCATTCCACAAGTTAGAAAATAGTTACATGCTTAACTTTCAAAATTCTTTCACTTAGACCTTAAAAAATAACTGTGGCTGAGCTTTCACTTGTGAAGCTCCTATATTTCCTGTAAAATACTATGGTTTATCATGACTCAGAATATTTCACTTATCACCCAGAACTCCTGCAAAATTCGTAGTACTCCATAGGTCTGGAATATACTTCACAGGTCTTGAACATACTTTTCTTATACAGTTACATGGAACAGTGCTTTCAGAAAAAGATTAAAGACACATTAGAAGTAAATGTTTGGTCTTGTTTACTGTTTTCATTAAACATGCACTCCCAGAGCTGAGATTGATTGCCAAAAATGATAAAAGTGTTGCCTTGCCACTGGGGCTATCTAGCTTTGGCTAGACATAGAGTGCCTGTAGTGTTGTCTGGCTGGCTGCTCTGCTACCATTGCTCATGAATAACAGTGCTAAATGTGTAATAAGAGTAAACTCTGGGAAAGATGACTTGGGTAGTAACTAGGAAAACAATAAATCTCCCAGACTAGAGGATATTCTCTATTCCTTGTTCAGTTCTCAGCCTTTTTTTTTTCTTTAAAGTGGATCAGAATGACAATTCCATAACTGATGTGCCAGCATTCCCTCCTCCCAGATATTTTTAAGCAATATCAACTCTTTCAGAGGCAACAACAAAGGCAATGAGATGAAAAAGTGTGTTTACATCAGATGGTTGTTTCTTTTAAATACTTACCAATTTTAGGAATTGCTTGAAAGAGAGCTTTTAAGATGTTGCTTTCTTCTCTTCTGTCCAGTGAGAAGGTAAGCAACATTACATTACTTGACGAAGTTAAACGTACAAGAGGAGTCCAGGCCCCAGGTCCACACCATCTTAAATATGACAAAAATTGCTTCAGAAAAAAAAAACCCAAACATTTCCCATGTTCCAGTCATCTGTGCTGAGAAACTGGGCAGAAATAACAGTGATGTGGTCATCTGTGTTTCAGAAGCATTCCCCTTGCTACCACTTCCCTTTTATTCTTCCACCCAGTTGATAACACACAAGATACTAGAGTTTCCTAACACTGAGTCTGAGTGTCTCAGGGTGAACATCACAGATATTCTTGCCTACCAGGTGCTCTGAAGTTTTCCATCAGAAAAGGAGTGCCAGATTATGCTACTTCAGTAGTAATAGCAGTACTGAGTAGTAGTGGGTAGTACTGAAAAAGCAACCAGTGCCAGTGTAGCAGCATTGTGCAGCATCCGTGCAACAGAAAACAAACCCAAAGCTTTTCCAATCTATTAACATTCAGCTTGGTTTCATGCCACAAAAGCTGTCACATGATGTGGTGCACCATGCATGGCAACTATTTCTTCTTATTGTTCTTCTCTTGTTTAAGAAGTTAACATACTTACTATTACTTGTAGTTTGAGACATCACTACTTGCATCTATAAATTCACTCATATATATTGCATTTTGAAATACACAGCATTTTTAAATTTCTTTTCATTAATTTATAACTCTGAGTGTGAAAGATTTATAACAGCTTTTTCCATGCACAGTAAATCAAAACAATTAATATCAGACCTCTCATCATACCTCTACATCAAATTCTTTGACTTGTCACTGAGATCCAGAGTGTTGCAGCATTTTTTGAACCTTAAACTAAAATCTGCCGCTTTTAGCAGGCTATTCCTTGCTCCCATTTCATGTGAGACACCAAACAATGGATCTGTGGTTTTACTCTCTTTTGTAGACGTTATTAAATCCTTTATATCATAATACCAGTCAAATCCTTTATATAAAGAACAATTTCAGTCCTCTATCCACTGCCATGTGGAAATCTTTCACCATCTTGATCTTCTACCCAGTTGACAGCCTGACTTATCTTCTAGCCGTACCTTTTGTCATAGCATCATCAGAGAAGCAAGGCAAGCACACATGAAAAGAGTTGTCCACACGAGATGTCTCTTACTCTCAGCTCACTCACTCTTTAGTATTTGTCACTGAGCAGCTGTATTTGCAGTTTACAGAAGCTGCTGCGAATCATTTTACTCACCATGTGGATTCCTAGACCCAGATGTTAGGAATAATGTCTATAACAGAACAATTACTAGCTGTCATGGATTTCCTGCATCTGTCCTAAGTATGTGACTAGCTGTGTCTAGCTTAAGTAGAAAACTAATACATACATGCAAAAAGACACGTTTGCTAGGTTGGCAACAAAAAAAAACCCCAAAAATTCAACTCTTTGGAGGTATCATATACTTTTGTCATCATTTCAGTCACCAAATTCTGTTCCGGTCCTTTGATAGCCAGATATCAATGCACATTCTTGAAATTCGTCTTACAACTTAACTACACCGATGTTCTCTGAGCATGTTACACCTTACACCTGTGTTGGTTTTGCTAGCTTCCTGGTTCTTTCATATATGTGGCCAACTCTACATTTCTGGTTCTTAAAAAGGTAAACCGTTGTTAGTAACATCTAATGGACTAAGCATCAGGAATTGGATTCTCCATGTTATGCTACAACCTGAGTCTAACTCATTACAAAAACCTCTGTGTTTGCTCCATTCCTGTCCTTCTTACATCATGCCAACAGTGGCCAGCTCCCATGACTTGCTGCATAAGGAAGAAAAAGCTGTTAATAGAGATTAAGATGACCACCTACTCATTTCAATTTAAAGCACTACTAAATAAACTTGTTTCAGACACTGCTAAATGAATCCATATGCTCATCTAGTCTCTTTGTGAATGTTCTTAAAAAAAATGGAAATAAATAAATTCTTCCCATGAAACTATCCATCCTTGTATTCTAGAACTTGTTTATTTTGTTAATGAAGACAGGTTCATAGTGGATAACACACCCACACATGAAATTTGACTCTGGAAAGTAGGAGCAGTGTAGCCACTGAAGATTGCAAGATCATCTGATCTCACTTATCCAAACAGATTACAGAGTGATGCTGGGAACAGAGCCTTCCATAGACACAAAAGCCATGCTGTGAGCGGGGATTTGTCTGTGACTGGACAGTTACAGAACATGTGTTTTCTAGAAGTAATAGAACACGATAGTCTAAAAACGTTAAAGTATGTATCTTTTTGAGTTGTGACAGTAAATGCATGAAATCAAAACCAGTAAAAATTAGTCATAATTTAGAACCAAACCTACCAGAATTTATAATTTATTGCGGGAGGAAATAACATGGAAGATCTTTTTATAGTGCTACACAAGATTTCTAATCAAGTTGTATTTGGAGTCTTACATTTTGGAAGTCTGTTTGATATCACTGATATCAAAATAAGAGTTTCTGTACAGCTCAATAAAACATCTTTGTTCTGTACTATCATACCTTGTAATGATCTTGTTCTGCAGAGGAAGAAGGAAATCATATGCTGATAAGTGGTGTGATGCACAGCCCTCTGGAGTGACACCATGCAAAGTGATAACCACCAGCCTCACCACACAGTTAGATGGAACTCGCAGCCTCCATTGATAAAAAGACTTTTTGGGATTCATCAGAGTTAGAGTCCTGTTGTTACCTGGCTTGGCATACAGGTCAAAGGATACTGCTATACAAAAGAAGCTAGATCAGTGGCTGAAAAACTGTTAAGTTGAAAGATAAATTACATTATTGGGTAAAACTTCAGAAGAGGTGGTAACAATCGCCTACCCACACTTCTTGACTATTCTCATCTCCTCTTTCCTTACTTTTACAACTCTATTCCCTTTTCCCTACCAGACTCCGTCACATTCTCCTCCTGCTGTGGCCAAGGAAGGACAGGTGCCTCACCACCATTGGCTCATCATAAACTCAGCAAGCAGGAGGAGACTTGGCTGCAGCTACTACTGTCTCTGATTGAAACCCACTGCTTCCTTTGCCATTTTCTCTTCAATCCTCTCCATACAATGAGAACACTAATAATATGAAGACAATCTTGAAGTGTGCTTGATACAGCGAAACCAGGGAACATGAATTAAAGCTCTACAGTATTTGATCACAAACTATGAATAAACAAAATTATCTAGTCATAATGCAAATAAATTATGTATCATTTTCTAAAGTAGCTTTTTTAAAGATGCCAAGAGAAGGTGGCACAGCGTGTTGCAATTCAGTGGGAACTACTAAATTTCAACAATTTAGTCAGAACACGAGAATAAAAGCTGAGACATTTTCAACTCAGCCTTAATTTGAAGCACAGGCCGGAGAGACCCCTAGGCTGGTTTAGTTTGTAGGTCCTACAGACAAGAATAACTGGAAAACTACCATTTTTATGTTACAGGATTTTTTTTTCCCCATAGTGATACTGAGACTGAAAAATAATTACCTGATTTTAGCATCGTATTATATTCTGTGGAATCTGAAACTGAAATTTAATAACTATCAGTTACAAGCCAAAGAAAGAAACTGGAGGGGAAAAAATAAATAGCCAGAATAGGTATTAATTGACAGGTACATTGTTACCAAAAAGGTCCATTGTAACGAGATCAAAATCTTCATCCCCAGAAGCACTGAACACGTGAGCTGCTTGTTTACTACTGATTTGTTCCACTGAGGTTAATTTTTTAAGAAAAGCAACCATATTTTGTGGTACCCAGAATGTATTCCAGTAGTAAGCTCGCAGTCCAGACTCTCCTTCACTGTGGAGGGGAAAAAAAAAAAAAAGATGTATCATGAGTACACTCCAATTAGTATTTTGGACATGTTTTCCACTGGTCTGCACTTTTGGCTTCCACAGTTCCATAAACAGTTGAACTACTGTGCAAAAAGTTACAGCTGAATACAGTGGCAAAAGCTCTCTTATTTAACAATTGTTTATCCTTACAGTAGAAACACTTTAAAAATATGTTGCTTAAACAGCAACACACTGAGGCTGAATACTGCATCTCTCAGAAAATCCTTGCAATAATTTTTACAGAACTGGATGTTTTCATCCCTGCTACATAATTAAACGCTTTTAAGACTATATCACAGTTCTAGACATGTTTTCCTTCATATTTTTAATTGAGTCTCACACCATATGATGATATTGTTTTATGCCCATGCATTTATACAACACTTCACACAAATCTTTTTAAAATAAACAATCTGTATGTGCACATATCCAAAGTATTATTTAAATAATTCAAAGAAACAGTTAATCACACACTTCTTTCCAAAAGGGCCTATGGACTGACGTCCCAGAAGTTTTCAAAGCCTGCTGGGATACTAGTAGCCATCTGTTCAATTTATTTACTTAACATCCTTGTAAGAAATGTAGAGTGTTCTACATAAAGTTATACCATTCGGTTTTGCCTTAAGAAGTTAAGAAGGAACTTCATTTAAACAGACAAAATCAAACTAAGATTCTGCAAATACTGGAGGGAAAAACCCACTGAACTGTGATTTCAAAGATCAAAAGTCGATGTATGTACTACAAAGCAGTCTGTAAATCAAGGTGCTATTAATCAAATTTTTCTCACCAATTCTACAAGGCAAGACAGAAATCACATTATTAGCTTAGCTCTTAGCTCAAAAACTTAAGTTTATTTCTACATGTTTCATTCTGTATTATAGACATCTGCATATCCTCCCAGATAACTAATTTTAAATGCATGGAAAAAGATACGACAAAAACAACATCATCTCAAACTTATACCATATGCTGGAATGGTACCTACCTGAAAGCGACCACTACAGACTTCCAGTAGTACTTTCCCAAGGAGGAAGACTCATATGTTTCTGCAAACTGACAGTTAAATAATGGTAAAAGAAAATGTAAAGCACTACATTTAGTATTAATATCTCTCTAGTGTCATTCTTTAATGCTAGAAAGTGTTTGTCTTTACAAGCCTATCCACCATTTTCGCAAAACGTATCAAATAAGGATCATAAAAGCGCATTCATTTCCATTTAAAAAAAAAAATAATTACTTTTAAGTCACATCACATTTCAAGACCATTGAGATAGCTCTTGTTAATTAACCATGAAAAAAGAAACCTTTATGAGCACATTTATATTTTTGTTTCAGTCCTTAAATTTCTGGCATATAATCTGGACATGAGCAACTTGTCTTGGCTGTGCACAAAGCAGCTTTGAGACACTAGATTAGCTCTTCTGGGAAATACAGGGTAACAGAGAACTGCTTTGTGTTTAAGACTGCTGTTCACATACACCCAGGAAACAGCACTGATCTCACAAAAAAGAACTCACAAAAGAAGTGCAAGAAAGCAAGCATTGTTGTGGGGAATAAGGGAAAACAAAACAAAACAAGAACTTAAGCACTGAAAAAAAAATTAATCAAAGAGAAAACTGTAATAAGGAAGAGTGTTTGAGTAGAGTAAAACAAAACAAAACAAAAACCAGACTCCAAATTCCTTTAAGAGGAAAAATTTACCCACAACCTTGAAACCCCTAGGTTTTCTTACCTAGAAAATGTTGACTGTACTGTGAAATGCACAGCCCCAGTTGTCTAGCTGTATTCCTAAAGGTGTACATGGCAGAACCACTTGCTAGATTTAAACTTACTCTTTTGAAAGAAAATAAAATGTGACTAACTGGAGACTTCTCCTCATTCCAAGTTTGATTCTGTCATAAACGCATTGTAATACTTATGTGGGAACTTACATAATTTTGGATTGCTTCTGCTTGCAGGAGGAACTTCTGTGATTTTGGATTGTTGAGGTCATTTGTGTAAGTCAGATTAGGAATTTCTACACTTCCACCAATATAAATAAAGGAGAAAGCTGGAGCTGAGCAAAAAGGATAAAAAAATTAACACACCTAACAGCATTACAGAAAAGCTTCCAGAACAAGAGGTTTGCAGAAGCATCTGTAAGTATTAGTTCCTAAGAGAAATATGCAGTAATAGCCAGAACACTGAGTTAGTCCCATTAACAAAATAATGCCCAGAAGGGAGAGGAATGAGGTACAGGTTCAGACAAACATTTCTACTAGGAAGCTTAATGGTTAAACTTCCATGTTTTTTGCAGCCCTATCCTCCTGAAGAGATACTGTTTTAATAGCTATGTGTTGACATCTGGTAAGGAGAGTACCTAAATTAGGTAGCCATCCTGTTTTGAAAAAGTGAATAAAAAGAGACAGTTAATTCATGTAGGTTCTTAGGAAAGATGAGAGCTATAATAATGATGGTATTCACAAGCACAGACCAAAAAATTTAGAGATAAAATACATACCTTCATTATTCTTGTGCCGTTACCAACTGCTAATTATTGTACATTTTGTTGCTTTAGCAAAGACATTAAGGAGAAGGGAAAGTCAGTGGCTTAGACACACATTACATGTTTAGTTGCTTAGTGCAGAACTTTTCATACTAATCATTCACACAGCACAAGAAAAAACATCCGATCTAGACTACACTGGGGAGTTACACTTACAGAATGAATAGTGCAGGACTAGCATGATTACTGTAACTAATAAAGAAATTATAGGTAATATTCCTAGAAGCCATCTCTTCCAGAAACATAGCCTTATCCATTTGAAGAAACAGTACTTCTGATAAAAGCCTTTTAGGTAGGACGGGCAGTAGCGATTAAGTGGACTTTCCTAGAGAAAGACATGGGAAGGTATCAATTAGTAAGACAACACAAAAAAATGCTATTGTACCATATTTTAGTACATTTATCCTTTTAATTTTTAAAGATATTTCAATTTCATGCTATCACCTATGTCATATATGAAACCCAAATGTCTATGACATGCATTTCAAGCTATGTAAGAGGGGGGAACAATTGCTATCATTTTGGTTAGGAAAGATTTGCATATGAAGAACAGAGATCAATACACAGCATAGTGGGCAGAGAGATCATTTAACGTGTATCTGTTGTAAAGCGTAGCTGTTGTCTCTTACCTGCCTTGCAGTCTGCTCGGAGTCATACGGAGCTGGTATGCTGTACACAGAAACTCGTCTGGAGGGGAAAGCCCGTATCATGATGCCTTGACAAGTGCCTTCTGACAAATCTAATAGCAAAGTCCTAAATTAATCTCATTTCTTAAACATAACCCAGAATAGCATACTGGTCTCCCCTCCACGCGCAGCAGGCTTCTCTCATTTTGCCTTTTCCATGCTGCTTGAAGCTGGAGCCAGCTGATCTGCAATCAAAGAAGGTGGGAAGGAAAAGTTACCGTCACTGTAACTCTTTGTTTCCCTAACTGACTAAGTAGGATATGGATCCCACCATTTGAAAACAGATCAGTTATCTCCTCTTTTCAGAAGTACAAGGATAGGAGATAATTTACAACACCGAGCAAGGGATATTCCAGCAATTTACAGATAAAAAGTCCCAGAGCAAGGCAAATGAAGCAACTTCTAATAAACACCTCCTGGAATCTGGAAATATTTGAGAGAAGAAATGTGCAATTCCACAGATCACCTGAATTTTCCCACCTCAAGCTGGTACCACAAAAGAAAAAAAAAAAACCACAAACCAAACGTAATTGCAAAACAATTCACATTCACTTTCTGTTTGAAATTAAAAATACTTTTAAGTCAGCAAGCCAACAAGTTCAGGGTATTCTACATATAAAATAAGAAAATCAAGGTTTATGTGGGCAAATAAAATATTGGGGGGGAGGGAGTGGGAGAGGAAGGGAGAGTGTATATGTACACAAAGAACATAACCTTGAAAAAGAAAACAAGCCCAAGAAACCTTAGTTCCAGAAAGCAGAAAAGCAACCAAAAAAATCCCAACACCAATCACACAGAGACTACAAAAGGGATCAATCAGAAAGCAGTCTTCACAGCTCAGTAATGGAAGCTCCAACTGTAGACAGACTGCTTCGTTCAAGTCTTCTTTTTTCCAGCAGCCTATTTCCCCTACGCACATAACCTGCTGATTGACTGATACTTTGTCTCCCTCCATCATGGAAAAGAAACCCACAGAAAAAGCCCAGAGGAAATAAAACTTCTTTTGCATCATCTCTAAAAATTATATCGGGATTTTTTTTTAAACTATATACAGTCAGAGAACCAAATTCCACCTCAGTTTAAATTACCTCTCAGTGGGTAGAAACATTGGTTTTATTTGGGCGTGGGCAAGATCATTGCAACAACACACATCGTGATATTTACTCATTGTGTTAAGGCTGCCTGCAGGTAAGGAATTCAAATTTTCAGGTGGATGAACTGTGAAGAATGTTGAATATGGGGGAATTAAGGCAGGAAATGAAAGAGTTAGCCAGCTAATTATAATGGCAGTCAATTATAACAGCAGTTGGAAAAGAATAAGACAAATGCTCTCTTTCATGCTTAACTGCAGAACTTCTCATCTCCAGAAATGAAAGCCCTATAGATTTGAGAAAATTGAGTTGACAATCCCTTCCTCTCTTTCAGCTACTCTTGCTGGAAGAGGTAGGGAAAGGAGAAAGGAATTAGCAGGAATACTAACTGTCAATTGCTTCTTCATAGTTCCTACTGTATTGGGCCGTGGACTTTATGAGGCCATTGGGCCTCAGAGGAAATGACTAAGTAAGACTTAATCTCTGTCTCTAGGTGGTCAATTGTATCTTCAGCTTCCTTACAGATGATTGCACATGGACTTAGTTCATGGTGGGAAAATAAACACAGTGTCCTGGACGTTTATTATTGCACCTCCTCCTGTGTCTCCAGATATACACACACAACAACCACTATAAGATCAGTCTCTTCCTCTTTCACCAGGGTTTGAACAAAGGGTAGTTGCTACTTCCGTGTGTGTGCTCCAGAATCAAATATTGTGTCAGCAGGAAGACATGCAAAGAAATTCCACCACTGAACAATTTTATCAAATATGATTTTTTTAATGAAGATGTACAGGACATTTTTTTTTTTTTCCCAGCAAAACAGTTCTCAGGTTACAAGACTGAAGGCACGTATTTGTGAATCCATGGTGCAAAATTTGACACTCTTGTATAGACGCCAGGGAAATTTGGTCTTCCACATCCATAACCCCAGCTAACAATGCCAGTCAAAAACCATTTTCCATCTCCGTTGCTTTGACATGACAATGGTCCACCAGAATCACCCTGAAAAAATATATATATGTTGAAGTGTATATGTTTATAATACAGATAATTAAAATTGTAACAGAATTTCACTGAAGATGTTTTGCCTTAGTAATTTTAGCAGTGATTATATTTACCCATGCGTATGGTTCAAACCATCAGATAGACAACAGGGTAGATTTTTTTCTTGAAGTAGATGGGGCTGCACAGTTGTAGCGGTTTCATGACTTTAAAGACACTAATAAAGATATTATATTTCATACGCTAGGTTTAAAATTCGTAACTGGCTTATTGGCATCAAAACTTACAGCAAACCCCAAAATATGCTATTTACTATGCATGTTCATTTACAGGTTATACACCTAACGTAAAAAATAGTAAGCTTTCTTAAGAAATTAAAAATTAACATACAACTACAGCATCTAATAATGATATAACTTCTTTCAAATTAAAAGTGAACAGAAACAGAATGAATCCCTCGATTGATATAAGGGGCTTTTAATTAAGAAGGAAAAAAATAAAGTCTTGTCCTCTAGTAGATACAAGCCAGCAGGTGTATTTAAGGGCACACAATGTCTTTGTAATTAGGGCAGTTAAAATGAGGTCTGTTACATACATCAAAGTTTTATACAACAAAGCGTAATTCTATAATAAAGGACAAAGCAAATAGTATTCTTCTCTTCCATGATATTCTTGTAGAAATATATTGGCAGATGTTCAGGTAAAAAAAAAAAAAAAAAAAAAAACAAACAACAAAGAAACAAATGTGCCACCACTTGAGGAAAATCTCTTGGACCAAGCTTATGCTTTCTCATAAGACTCTGCTGTAGACTCAATCTCCCTGAAACAGACAACTGTTAGCAAGTTAAGCTTTACTAAAACATTGAATGTAACACAGGATTTCCCAAAGCAAAAGGTGAGTTGGTAAAATTTAAGTGTTTTGCAAGAACAGTGCCTTCCTTCTAGACATATATTTCACTTTAACTTTATATCATCTTAGGATATGCAGGTTAGAAGGGATGCCAGGAGACAATCTAGTAAAGCCAACTGCTGCACAAAGCAGGATTATGTTGAAGTGCCTCGCAAAATTTTTAAAGATTTAATTTCGAAGCAAGTTTTTCTCCATCCTTAACTACCAAGATTTTGTATTTAGAGCCAATTTTTCAACTTTTTTCTTTAATTTGTGGGAAAAGAAACAGGTGGAACACCAGCATTTTTCATAGTACCAAAATCTCACATTTTGATCAACTCTAACAACTGCCAGGCACAGCTACACATCATTTACCCTTACAGAAATGCAGCCAAAAGACCTGTAAATTATGCCTTTTCTTGGCTATATTTTGAGTGGCCAGACAGATAACTGCAGAAAGAAATTCTCCAGTTAGTGAAAATTACATTCAATGTCAATGGCCTTTATAATCTCTAAAAAGCAGCTGGTGCATTATACTCCCTCAGAAAGCCCTCTCAGAGCCATCGTGATCTCTCTCACTTTTATGTGGACCGGTAAGATAGACTATCTTGAAGATTCCAGATATCCATCAAAAAAAAAAAAAAAAAAAAAGCAGTTTTTACTACTATTTTATCAGAAAATTTACTACTATTTTACTACAAATATATATGTTTTATAGTAATTTTATATAATATAATATAGAATGTATTATATAAAATACCTAAAATGTTATATGTTATACAAATATCTATGTAGTGTGTGTGTATACATATAGATTTATTACAATTCACTAGAAATAAATTCAGAACTTCATGTTTATTTTCTTTCAGCATTGCAAGATGAGAGTATCATGAAAATTTATGCCTGGTATTCTGTATCTCATAAGTAGCCCTGGAGGTATTGAAAAGAGGATCCTGAAGAAAAACAAGCTAGTTTCTTGAGGTTTTTTTAATTCTACAGGGACACTCTTGTGCTAAAAATTGCCTGACTTCAACTTACTATTGGGACTTGCAAGTTGACTGGCCCTTGACCTGCAACTGAAATGTAGTTATGCTATTCATGCACATTAAGCAGCAAAACTCTGAAAATACCTAGATGACAGGGAACCCTTACATTGCTTTTTTTAAGAACTGAAGTGTATGGAGCACAAAGTGGTCTGCCAGCCAGTTCTTACACGTCATCATGCAACCATGACAGACAAAATGAACCATATGTGAAGTGTGCTGAGATACATACTTTGCATCCATCTCTTTTCCCATTCATTAGTCCAGCACAAAACATCCTAGCTGTGATAATCCCATATGTGGAATGACATAGCGTTTGATCAATAATTTCTACCTCTGCTTTCTGAAGAATTGCTGAACCTTCATCATCTGGAAAACAAATTGACAGAAGAATGATTCAATGAAGCTTAGCACTTTACTCATCTATTGAAATACAAACCAAGAAGTCTTCAGAAAACACCCACAGATACTTTTGACCTCCAGGTTATCCCCAATTCCAAATAACTAACTGCAACAGCACAAAAAGCCTTTTCTAAGTAGTAGGCATTTGTGTAATGTGGTCATGGTCCTTTGACCACACCAAATACGATGGCATAATCACTAGAGTTGGCCAAAAAACTTTTCCTAATGCCTTTTGCAAAATGTCTCAGTATTTCTTAATTTGTTCTATTTTTATTTTTAAAAGGACACTGGGTTTTACAAAGGTATTCATTTCATCACAAGACAGATTTGCAATTAAGGTGGTGTCTCTGAAGGTGCTGGATCCCCAATTAAAATTACGTGTCAGTTACAAAATGCAAATTCCTCTTCTGGCAACATAAAGAATTTGGATGTTTCTCAAAATTTGGCCCTCTCCATCTGAAAGTTTTGGTGAAATATCTCTTTTCTATAAGACACAAACTTCCAGAAAAAACAGAATTAAACTCCGTTTTAATTCCATGCAAACTGTATTTGTTTTCTAAGGAACTGTTACCCAAAGCTCTACAGGGGGAAAAGAAGCTGGAAGAAGCTTTGATGCAGTTGTCTTCCACTAAGCCTTTGCTGGAACTTTATTTTGTTGGGAGAAGAGCTGCAGTCAGCCTCAGAGAAATTGCTTACTGAGAATATGAGACCACACAGTTCCCTTGAGATCTTCAGGGCTGATCAGTGTGGCTGACTTAGATGGCAATTGGCATGTAGCCAGGTCTGGGCTTTTTAGAAATGTTTAGACATCTCACTAAAAATGAAAATGCAGTTGCCAATAATGACTAGTGAGATAGTGGTGGGGAGGAGCGGAAAGGACTCAGCCTCTGGAGTGATATGGAGGCATCGTGAGCTCTGGGACAAGACCAGCCCTCGAATTATTGCTTCAATCAGAACTGAATTATGTTATACCTAGCAAATCAGCTCAGTGCAGTGTCCAAGAAGTGTCCTCTGCCAAATGCCAAATGCTCTACTCTGAATTGGCAATCAAATTTTATATCCTAATGAAGGAAAAAAAGAATGAGAAAAAAAACCCAACTTTTTGGGCTTTTGAGGCGCCTGATGTATCTTTCAAATAATCAGTTTTAAATTTCACGGGTGACTAACCAGTAGACCAAAGACACCACACCACAGGTCTGCACCACCATACTTTCTTGGTAAGACAGTTCCACTTGGTTCGCAACCACATTTTCTCTCACAGCTGTTTATAGAGAAGCTGAATGAAACTTGGCAGGTAGTAATTCTGAGAATCCAGTCAAAGTGCTGGAGGTTAACTACCTGCTGCTGCTTCAGACTGTGCATTTGCCTCTCCTACTTCCCACCAAGAGCAGGGCGGCAGCCAGGCAAGATCTGTGCTGCAGACCTGGGGTTTGGCACAGTGCAGGTTGCGCAATTTACAGCCAGGGAAGCCATCACACCTACAGTTACACAGAAGAGGCCTTCGGAAAGCAGCCACAAGAGGGGCAGAAGCTACCAGCACTTGCACCAGGGAAGAGGCAGCTCAGGACAAGGTGGTGGAAGGGCCAGGCCTACCCCTGCCAATGGGGAAGCCCACCATTACAAAGGTCTCCATTTTGTTAGGCTACACTCCGAGGACAGAGCTGGCACATTGCAGCTGGGGTTGGTGCTACAGGGCTGTTCAGCCTGCAAATGCTGAAGGAGGGAGCAGGGAAACTGAGCAGTTTCAGCCTCCTGCAGCAAGCAGCTAAGGGTCCATTTAGGCATGGTAACACACTTCCAAGAGTAACAAAGGGGAAACACAATATCGTGTTATTCCAGAGTAAATGGAGCTTCTCACAAGTCTTAGCTAGCAGCAGGAACACATGGAACATCCAGATCCACAGGAAAAGCGGCCAGTTTTCCTGAGCATATGAAGGTATATACATGCAGAAACTAGTTCCATACGACAGAAAGCCAACCATCCCATATCCTGGGATGTATCAAAAGAAGCATGACCAGCAAGACCCAGGAGGTGATTCTCTCCCTCTACTCCGCACTCGTGAGACCCCACCTGGACTACTGTGTCCAGCTCTAGAGTCCTCAACATAGAAAAGACATGGATCTGGTGGAATCGGTGGAGGGCCACAAAGATGATTAGAGGGATGGAGCACTTCTCCTGTGAAGGCAGGCTGAAAGAGCTGGGTCTGTTCAGCCTGGAGAAGAGAAGGCTCCACTGACACCTTAAAGCAGCCTTCCAGTATCTGAAGGGAGCCTCCAAGACAGCTGGAGAGGGACTCTTTGTCAGGAAGTCTAGTGATAGGACAAGGGGTAATGGTTTTAAATTGGAAGAGGAGAGATTTAGATTAGATATTAGGAGAAATTCTTTATTGGGAGGATGGTGAGGCACTGGAACAGGTTGCCCAGAGAGGTCATGGATGCTATATCCCTGGTACTGTTTAAGGCCAGACTGGATGGGGCTTTGAGCAACCTGCTCTAGTGAGAGGTGTCCCTGCCCATGGCAGGGGGGTTGGAACTTAATGATCTTTAAGGTCCCTTCCAACTCTAACTGTTCTATGATTCTATGACAGTAAATTCAAAACGTAATGATTTTCTGCACAACTCAGTCATGCAACAAAAGCAGATGTCCCGTGCACACACCACAACTGTGAAGGTTGCTGTTCACCTGGGAACAAAACTAGCTCAGCTGAAGCTATATAACTCACCTGCTTCCTGTTTTTGGCCCCAACCTGTTATCCAGCACTTGTCACCACTGCGGACTTTGTGTGAAAAGGGGGGCACACAGATGGGCTGGATGACATGGCTCATAGTGTCTGGCCATGGCTTGCTCAGCTGCAGCAGTGCGATGTCATAGTCATAGTTCCTGCTGTTGTAGTATTCGTGGACAATGATCCGTCTCACTGCAGATACAAACTTTGCACGGCCTTGTGTTTGCATTCCCAGGTGAGCACGCCACGCTCTGGGATCAGCCAGCCTGGTTGGGAGCAAACAAACAAGCCGTCTCTTAGAAAAGTACCTCCAAACAACCCCCAACAGCACAACAGGTGAAAGGTACCACCTCAGTGTATTTCAGACTCTGGAATTTAAGGGTGTTTGGGGACTCTGGTGATGTTTGGGACAGCTACAGGGAAGACTGCTTACTTGCTCCCTTGAAAGCAGTGAGCTGCAGACACAAGCCATTCTTTTGATATGACAGATGCTCCACAGTAAGCAGCTCCCACAAAATGGAGGCTGACCTGCCAGGGCCATTCACCTTCCTCAGTGTTCATACCGCCTACAATCCGAGAGATGAGATTTCTCTTCTTGCTGCTGCCACAACCTGCAAAAGGATAGTTGATATTATAATCTCCATCCCTAGTGCTTTCCTTTAATGAGAGTTCTTCCTGCACAGGGCATGAAAGAATTTTGCACTTTGGAATGTTTTGAAATCTATTTCCTTGCCCTGCACTAATCAGAAAACTTCTCTGTTTGGCTACTCTGTTCCTGAAACAAGAGGCAACTCCATTTAAAAAAAGGCACCAGCCTGGGAAATTTAATAAGTTTCTTTTCTGGCTCTGGTGCAGAAATTGGCCTCTAAATATTTCTTGTGTCAGAAATATCAAAGGATCCATTGATTTAATAAGCAGCAAAATTAATCTATAAAAAGAAATAATCCTTCATCTCTTTTTAATAATATTAGCCCTGAACTGAAAGGAGTCTACTAGGAAGGAAGTTTAGTATTATCAGGACACTTATTTCTTGCCAAAACAGTGGCAAAGATACAAGAAAAATGTTTATAGTAGCAGCCACATGTGTAATTTGGTAATTTATTACTTCAGAAACCAGGTGGTCCAATCATTAATTTGCATGGAAACAACTGAAAGTCTGAAAAAGTTGTATATTACTCAGAGGCAAAGAAGTCATGTCTCAGCACAAAAAGCTGCACTCTATAATTTGAAAAGCAACGGACAAAGACCCCTCTGTAGGGTCTTATATCCATCCCTAGCACATGCACTTGAAGTTTCTTCTTAGAAGTTTTAGTCCCACACTCAGACACACAGGTGTTAATACTTCTGGGCACTTTCCAGCAGCCAGCCAAAGGGTCAAAAGCAGCATTAATGTTTCCAAACACAAATAGGCATACAGCTAATCTTTTAATATGTCCCACTGGATCCAAGGCAGGTGCTGGCAGATTTAACATATAGGTACCATGCCAGAAACAGCTGAAGGCCAGACAAAATACCCAAAAATATTCAGTTGAAACAAATAATTCTAACCCCACCTTTATTGCTACTGCAATAACAATCACCTGTTCACTTTACAGAATCACAGAATCACCTAGGTTGGAAGGGACCTTTTGAGATCATCTAGTCCAACCAATGGCGGGGGGAAACAAAAAAGAAAACCACCAAAAACCAAAAACAAAAAAAGCCCCACAAACCACCACGCAACACAACACTAGCAAACCCAACACACCACACAAAAAACATCCAACACTAATCCATATCCCCAAGCACCTTGTCAACTCCTCTCTTGAATACCTCCAGGGATGGTGCCTCAACCACCTCCCTGGGCAGCCTATTCCAATACTTGACAACCCTTTCAGTAAAGAAATATTTCCTAATATCTAACCTGAACTTCCCCTGGCGTAACTTGAAGCCATTACCCCTTGTCCTATCATCTGCCACTTGGGAGAAGAGACCANGGAAGATTTAAGACTAAAATCTAGCTTGATACTATGAAATATTGGGATCCTCACTACCCAGAAGAAACAGAAAAGTAACTGAAAAACTTGTACAGAGTTTACTTTAGGAAGATTTAAGACTAAAATCTAGCTTGATACTATGAAATATTGGGATCCTCACTACCCAGAAGAAACAGAAAAGTGAAAAGTTTGTGGTTTTTTATCTCACTTTAGGAAGATTTAAGACTAAAATCTAGCTTGATACTATGAAATATTGGGATCCTCACTACCCAGAAGAAACAGAAAAGTGAAAAGTTTGTGGTTTTTTATCTCACTGTAGCTGCGTCACTCCTGAAGTCCAAATACATTCTGACTCCAACAGGAGTACTTGACGTTGCTGCAGACAACAAAAATGCTGCTTTACCGGCTGGCCAAATTCAGTCTGTAATTAATTCTGCTTCCCTGCTCCTTAATACAGCAACAATAAGCATTATAGCTGGCTAAGACTCCCCATAACAGTAAGATGTCTCTCCCACAAGAACTAAGGAAATTCTGCAACCAGACCTCAAGTAAACTGATAGCTGATCATTACCACACCATCACCGAGAGCATGCAATAAAAACTCAATACTTGCTGCATGACTTGTACCCACTCCAAACCAGGAAGGTATGAAGGGCTTTATTGTGTAAAAGTTAAAAAAGATGGATATTTGAGAGGGACTTACTGCAGCTGCTTTCATCACTTCCATCAATGCAGTCCACAGTCCCATCACACTTCGCGTTTTGTTTCCTGATACAAACATTATTCCTGCACTTAAATGCATGCTTTGTGCAAGGAATACCTGAAATAGTTAAAGGAAAAAACAAACTATTGGCTCAACTTAATATGTGAAGACATGTCTGCACAGATAAAAGATTCATACGTGCATCAAGAGACGGGAGGATACATAGTAGAAGAGCACTTTGATTGGGTTGGTTTAAACCCATCTCTAAGTAGAATAAACTATTTGAGTAGAACTGTGTCTATACTAAGGCTTCCATCAAGTTGGTTGAGTCTGAGCAAAAATTTCCTCCCACGCTTTCCCATAGCACAAAAACCCATGAATGTATTAGCAAAAACTTAGCTGAAGAGCAAGTGTTAGGCTTGAAAGAGAAAACATCCAGTACTCCAAAAAGAAGCCTTCCTTTATATTTCAGTATTAGATATGAAATGAAAGATCATGGTGAAAGCAATCTACTTGTATTCAGTTTAACTGCAACCCCAGCACTGGCATTTTTCTGTTTCTCTGTGGCTTGCAATAAATGAGGCTGCTCAAACCCAATCTGTTTTTATTGCCAACACACAGAAATATCCTGTAACCATTTACACAGATTGTAGTCAAGGAGGTCAAAAAACATTAAAACACTAACTTTTTAAAAGTTACTTGCACCACTTCTCAGTTGTGCTCCCTTTCCTGTGTCTTGGTACCCGTTGTGTTCTAAAAAGTTGAAGAAAAGGCTGACTCAAGACTTTCATATGCCTAACGCTAAATTTATAGGTTCCATAATGTTTTAAATAAATTAATCTTATAAACCTGAGAACTACTCCAGGGATACTGTCATTTGTATAGTTATGTTACAGATGGTAAAACAGATTCAGGAAATAATTTGCAGAGATTATGTTTTAAAGGAGTAAAATCTCAGATTCAGGCTTTAAATCCCCAGATAACCATCCTGGACTCAGAGCACGTAAGTCTTCTGCCAGTATTTTGATTAAACAGATGTTCACGAGCTCATTAAAAAGAAACAGTTTGACATCAATAATGGCTTATTTATAAGCATATCAGAAAACTGAATGGAATTATATAGCCTGAGTTGAATTTGGTAGTGCCTCTTTGAATATGGCATCCAGTACTCAAGTCAGGATTAGACAGATGATAGAAATATTAATCAAGAGAGCAGCCTTACTGTGGGTGCAGTTCTGCTCATCTTTTCCATTCTCACAATCATTTACTCCGTTGCAGGCAAGCAGGGTATCCTGTATTGTGAAGCTGGAGTTACAGTTCCGCTCAGGGACAACTTTAAAAACATAAGGCAAATTAGCTACAGAAACATGCTTGTAACGCTAATGCTACCCTTCCAACTATGCCTGGGTACCACTTTCACCACTTCACTGCATGGCACAAGGACGAGTATGAAGGCCATTTTATCCATGGACAAACTAAAGCACAAAGGAGTTGAGAGGCATATCCCGGTTCATACATTGCCCTGAGTGGAGTGGCCTAAATTCTAACCCTCTTTCACCACAGCCATTTATTATCAATCTCATCTACTCTATGCACCACAATATGCCATTCTCCCATGCAAATGAAATAACTCATCTCAAATTAGAATAGATTATAATTACCCACATTTATCATATGAGAAAAAAAATGAAATATTACAGCTGGTATTGCACATCTGATTTTCTTCCTTGTGCTTTCCTGTGCCTTACCTTCTTCATTCTTAGTTTTGTCCTTTGCTAACCAACTATGAATTAAGCACTCAGGAGATTGACTGATAGTACCTGGAGATAAAAAGGAAGCCTGAAACAGCTTTCTGCTCCCCCTGGCCCAAAAAAGAAACCCCACAAAACAGAAGACAACTTTTCACCTTGTTTCAGCTGTCTTCTAAGACTAGAGAACACATTCTTTGAGTTTTACAGTCAAGATCTCTAGCAAGTGACTACAAACCACAAAAGAGTTCATCGCTTTCATCAAAGCAGTTGTTTATGCCATCACAGCGCTCCATCTGCTGAATACATAAGCCAGTAGAACACTTGAAATGTCCAGGTGGACATGCTGGAGGTAAATAAGAAACAAAGTAAGTTTTCTTTTCCCAAATATTGTCAGCTCATTTCCATTTACAGTCACTAAGTTGTTTCAAGGAATGAGAAAAGTGATCTAAATTTAATAGTCTGCATGCATTGCCAGCACTTAAACTGAGTTCAAATGTTGAAAAATGGGATTTTAAAAGGGAAGGAAAAAAATCTCTTGAGTTCCAATTTAACAGTTACTACAATGCATACTGCAGACTCTAAGCTAAGGCTGGACCAAATCCACCAGTGTTTTATGATACAACACAAGACAGCTTAGAACGCCATTTACTTTTAAAGGACAGTCTCACTTCCAATAACCAAATAGGAACCTACACTGAGGTGACTTAATAATTAGCTAAGTATTTGCCTTTTAAAATAAAACCATGAAGTTATCATCTTTTTACATACTTTATGTATATGCAATGCATAAAATTGCTCTAATGTGACAAGTGATTATGACTAGAAGTTGTTGCTTTTATACTACTTGAAAAATATGAATGTAATAAGACTAGCTCAGAGGGGGAAGTGCCAGTAAAAAGTTGGCTTTTTCAGAACTTGAAAAAACTCACAGTTGGTAGACTTACCAACTTTGAGCTCAAATTTCTTGTTGCAAACTAAATAAATTAATGGAAAGACTGGAGCAAACAGTTTAGTATTTGGCACTTTCTGTTCATTATCTGGAAATCTTTGCAGTGTCAGAAACACTGCAAACAGAACCTTGCGGATGAACACAGACAGGAACAGCAGACTTCAGTCGACTGCGCTGCACTGTGGTCATAGCCCCAAGAAGCTTAAGGGCTGTGCAGAAGATAGCAGACTGTGCTACAGGAAACCAGAGCATGCTGCATGTGCCCACAAACCTGAGTTGCAGAGTCTTGATGAGCTCTAAAAGGCTTTTCATTGACTAATCACCTGACTTCATGCAATTAGAAAATAAAATAAACAAAAAACCAACAGAGAATTTCCTATGTAAGCCTGACTAAGTCCTACTGGGCATGAAAAATGCTGCTTCACACATCTGAAATGCAAAGGTGGGTTGAAAAAAATAAAATCCATCTTACGCTCGCTGATGTTATAGCTGCCATACTCCACCAGAAGTGGTTTCTCTGACACCTTCGAACTGCACTGAAGCTCAATGTTGACAGCAGAACTTGCAATGCGGAAGACCGTTTGGTGATCGACATAGTAACCACAGTACCTAGAAGCATTCAATGCAGTTCTAAGAGCAGCTTTCATATCAAAATTGTGTTGCACACTTTTAAAATGTTAACATAGCTGAAATTCATCAATACAATCAGCTGCCATACTTTAATTAAGAACCAAAAAGTGAACCAGCACCCAAATTCCCCCAAATGCTGATTATAAACCTTCACAACCACAAACATGCAAGCAGAATGTTTTGCCAGAAAGTCTAGAGGAATGGAGTTTTAATGAAGAAATTTAGTACTGATGCTGATGATGTCCGTTTTCAAAAGATTTGGATTTGGATTTTTGGGAAGACTTCAGTAAGTTTGATGGGAGTGGAAATGTCAGCACAACAGAGAGCAAATTTAACTGCCCTGATTTTGAGGATTGCCCCTAAAGAAGAGGGCACAAGGTATTGGGATAAAATTGGTCAAACTACTTTGGAGGTAGAGCAGAACAGATTTAGGGAAACTGAGTATGTTTCTAAGTGGGTAACCAGCCTTCATCCAACATTAACATTCCAGAATTTTAGTTTTTAAAATCGTGTCTTCAAATAACTAGTCTAGATGGAAAAAAAATC
Organism: Thinocorus orbignyianus; assembly: GCA_013400375.1. Lineage (NCBI taxonomy): Eukaryota > Metazoa > Chordata > Aves > Ciconiiformes > Thinocoridae > Thinocorus > Thinocorus orbignyianus. The sequence goes on from VXBW01003039.1 coordinate 56,644, forward strand.
CTTGGGTACGCATCTACTTTAAACTGCCGTTTTGGCAAAGACTTCCTTGGACTTTTGCCTAGATGCCACTTAACCCAGAGAAACCTAAACACTCCCTGATGCCAGGAAACATTTATCACATCCATTTCTAATGCATTTCTATTGCCTCTTTTATCAAAGATACCAAAGATGCTGTAACTGGCATTGAGATGTTACTATAGCTGGAGAGGAAAGGAAAAAAAACAAGGAGCAAAGAAGCAAACAAAAAACAAACAACCGCCCTCCCTGTCATCTCCCCTCTGCGCCCCCCCCCCCCAAAAAAAAAAAAAAAAACCCAACAACAAACTAACAAAAAACCCTGGCAGCTTTAACTGGGAAAGGATGATGGATGGTGTTTTAAAAATTGGAGATTTTTTTGAGTGTAGTAAAACTGTGAACATTGACAGTACAGACTGTTGTAGAAGCAGACATGAGCACCCTCTCCTATGTTCCACTAAAGTGCCCCAAAAATGCAGCACCAATTAGAAAAAACTTCTGGCTTTAAGACTCCTGTCAAGAAAAGTACTTGTTAGTCTAAATAGATTTAAAAGCAGAAGCAGCTGTACTGATTCTGTACACACTTGGAGTGGGAAGTCAGAAATTGCAGTTAGAATGAACTCAAAGAAGTTGAAAATGGATTATTGTATTGCTAAATGGATTATTGGACTACTATCCAGAGGCAAATATTTCCCTTATTTTGACAATGCCAGGCATTGGACAAGGACTGCTCGTCATGTCAAAGAACACAGGGAAATTAGGCAGTGATTTCCACATGGATAGATGTTGTCTAGTGCCCTGTGCACTCCACTAAAGAATGCCATAGAGAATGGCTATGCTCATTGATATGTTTCCATACATGCTTTGTTTCCCCTTATGAAAATGAAAAACCTTTTAGCAGATCTAGGAGATTTTGTTCCAGCAATGTTGAAAATAAATGAACGAAACAATATAAAAAATAGACTTCTCTTATACATTCTGAAAGCAGATGCAAAGAAGAGAGCTAATTTAAGAGCTTTATGCTATAGAAAAGTTAGTTTGGAAAAAAAAAACAAACCACCAAACCAAACATGGAAAAATAAAACCCCCCAAAACCAACAACAGAAACAAAATCAGGACTTATTGAATATTTCCTGCTGCAGGAAGTCTTATTCTCACTCATTTTAGTGTCTCTGTCAATGTTCCCCAGCCTAAAACATCCTACCAAAGCGCATAGCAAAATGACACTCAACCATCTGATTCTGTTCTATTAGCCCACAGACTTTTTCTGCATTTTTCCTTTTGTCAGTGACTTAGACAACTTCCCTCCAACAAACCTCAGCACCTTTAAAAAAGAAAAAAAAACCCAAACAAAAAGAAAATATAAAAACAAACCATAGGCTGCATTGACCACTTTTCAGCCACATAAAATAATCTCATCTTGCCAGAAGTACAGGAAGCTCCAGCCCACCTGTGGAAGAGCTGAGACAGCTGCATCAAGGAAGTTCTCTCCTGTACACAGTGAGAAATGCCATATGTTTCTTCAATTTGTAAGAGAGCGCTACAGATCCTTGGGAACCTTTTAGTGGTGTTTTACTACCCATTTCTCCAGTTCCGGGGTAAATGGAGGTTGCAAGGCACCATCCCTAACTGTGCCATTGCTGCAGAGAGAAATTAGTTAAGGGGATCCTGTCCCATATGCTGAGGCAGGGAATGTGACACCTTCTCAGGGGATACATAGATACAAGCATCCTGTAGCAGAGACAATGGGGTGTTTCGCGAATGAATTTGGGAAAAATGAAACAGTAGTAGCCTCTTTGTTCACACAAACCTCTAATAGTCTTCTCAAAGGGACTTGATATTTCTGCCTAAGACAATTTCAGCAAAAGAAATTTGTCAGGTGTAACTCCTCTGACTAGTGAGAGGAGCATTTGCATGTCCACTGAAAGAAAGAGAAGGAAGAACTGCACAGTTGCATTTAGTATCTCTGGTTAGACAGATTTGTCCCTAGAGGTATGAAGGAACCTTCTCTACACCATCTTCATGGTAGCAGTCTTTATTTATCAAGACCAGTCTCCTGAAGCTTCTTAACTCTTCTAACCTAAGACAGCAAAATATGCATTCTATAAGCTGCAAATATAGGAAGCTGAAAAGATGAGGTGTATTTCCCTCCCCCGTTTCATTAACCACTGAAACTGGGGTGGAGGGGGTGGGGGGCGCACAGGGAGCAGAAATAACCAAATATATATTTTCCCATGGAAAGTAGGCATAGAAAAGCAGATCATAAAGGTTCAAAAGCCTCTATGTTCTATGAAAAAGCCTTTTTCATTGAAAAAGACACTTTCAAAGGAAAGCTTGTTCTGATCTACCTATATCATCTGCAACTTGCAACAGAAATCAGGAGCATACGTTCTTGTGCAGTTCTTCAAAAGTAATCTAAGTTTCTAAGGTCATACACTGACATTTGATTCTGTGGAATGTATAATTGGTAGGCTTATTTGAAAGCTGCTCTTTCATACAGAGAATCCCTACAATATGAACCCAGCATCATTTTTTAATCCAGATTTTGCCCTTATTTGATTCATATCTCAGACATCCCTAATATCTCAAATCTTTCGAATTGCATCATAAAACTAACACCAAAAAACCCAAACTTACAAACGCACCAAAAGTTGTCTGTTTTGACTGGTGTTTTACGTGCCCATCTAGTCCAACAGCCAATTCCCGTCAAGACACAATCTTAAGAGCTTCAGATAAACATTTTTTAGAGAGTTTTCTCTATGTAAGTATGACATGGTATCAAAGAACAGAGAATTTTTTTTTCTCTCCCCCTGCAATTTTTTAAGTAATGTTATTAAAAGCCTGACTGACTTTGCTTAGTTTCAGTAGTGAGTTGAGAAATTCAGTTTCAATTCTGATGTTAATAAGGTTTCCATTTGAACAGTTTTTTAAAAAAAAAAAAAATTAAAAAATTAAAGTACCAACATCCTAAATATAACCTTGCTTCATCATCCAGTGATTGAAATAATTGTGGAAAATTGGGTGGCCAATGCGTACGATAAAGCTGTAGTAATTTTGTAATAATAACAACAACAGTTATTATTATTATTATTTTAAAATCAAAGTTTTAATAAAAAACACTTCAGAAATACATTGTACCTTGCCAGCCACTCTGTGAGGTTTCACTTTCGAGAGCCAGAGATCGGAATGTGGAAGCAGTTATTCTACTCCAAATAATCTCGTTATAATAGCTTTCACTGAGAAGTTAACTGAGTTTGGTGTATTCCTGAGCAATCATAGAATTAAGTTACACTTTAAAAGGTTTTTACAGCCTTTGTACAGCAATCCCAGAAAACCCAGAATTATTTCAGGGTTCACAGGACATCCATCTTCATCCACTCTTCCCATTTCTTTCTCTCCAAAGAGTACCAAGGGATTCTATTTTCATCTTTCTAGTCCATTCTAAAAGAATTTATATGTATGAAATATAACATAAGTGTGCGTGTATATGTTCTGTGAAGATTCATTAACATCATCAGCCAAAGTGAAATTGTAAGAGACAACAGTGAAGTATCTGCCTTTGTGGAAAGCCTCTGATTAAGTTGCATTAGTAATGGGAAGGTTTATTTTGGTAACGTTGGTTTAATAACCCATGCAAAGGTACTTACATGTGTTCATTAATTTTCCACCATCCTCGCTCACAGCCTTTAATATTCTTCTCACTGATGGTATAGTTATGAAACTTCAGAGCTATTCCAAAACTCTTCTGTGGAGTCTGTGAGAAAGACAGTGCGAGAAGTCTTCATTCTACTTTTGGGTACATAGCACACGAAAGTCTTTAGACTTATTTCAGCAATTACAGTGCTTGGCAATGCCACACTCTGGGAGCCATGCTGGCTTTGCCAGCTCAACAGCCAGCACTTGAGACACCTGCCAGCTACTCAGTCATGAGTGAAAGCAAATGCTGGCAAACCCCTACCACAGCTGCAGGCTTTCTCCCCCCCTCTAGCCAACAGTCCTTTCGTCTTCAAAAGGCCATTGGACACGCATAGAAAGCAGCTTTTGTATCAAGATCAAAGCACTCAAACACATCCAAACTTACTTGTGTAGGGACACACAGCCCCAGCGAATAGTTAGCTAAGATACTGTGCTGAATACCTGTGTCACCTCTGCAATGCTAGGAGTAATTTCTACCAAAATAATGTGGTCTTCTGCTAGCACCTACTCAGCCAAGCATTCTTTAGCATTTTGCAAAGGATTTTTAAGCCCAAATTATCATAAGGGTTCATAATTAGCAAAAATCTCCTTTATTAAAAGGAACAGAACCTTTTTACAAGACAAGACAATATTCCTTTAAAAAAAAGGGCTGGTTCACAACTAGAATCCAGAAACAGAGATATTTCTTCTCTTGCAGAAAATGTGATTTGGGACACAAAGGAAGTTTTAGCATTGATCTGCTGGGAAATTCAACTGTTTTTAGAAATAAGTCTTGAGGGTTGCCCATACTAAGTGTCCATAAACATTTCCCTCAGAAATGCAGGATGAAGACCTGAAGCCTAGCAAAAAAGTAATTGCCTTAGCTTTCTAGAAGAGGATGAGGCTGTAGGTCACGGCTAGCTGGACTCCATTCAGATTGGTGCAATTCAATGGAGGGAACCTCTAGCTTAACCAGACATGAGTGCTATAAGCATAAAGACGAGTAACTGGTAGACTGCACTGTATCCATTACCAGATTTTTTAGAGAGGAAAACACTAAGGGTAAACCGTAAGTCAAAAATCGTATTTTAGCAGCATCAATAGGGAAACACTAATGTCATCAGACAAGGCACTACAAAACTATTTTAAACGGATGTATACTTTTAGTTATTTGCTTTCAGGAAAGTGCCTGAGAAGATGCAGCAAAAAAAAAGACACTAAGAAAAAGCAGTCTGTGGGATTGTGCTGATAGGACAGAACACCTCAGAAGGCAAAAATCCAATTTATTAAGCATAACAAAACAGACTGAGAAAAGATATCAGAGAAGCAGCTGTACTATTTAGGTTGGAGGACAGTTTTGTACATACATTTTCTCCAAATTTTTGGGGAGTGGGAAGAGGGGAATTAAAACCGGTAAAGTCTTACATTCTGTGCCGTGAAGCAATTCTGCAGGCTAAATATCAAAGCTTGCCTCAGCTCTTCACCTTTATAATAGGACACCTTAGGATTTATATTCTCTTCATTAATAATAAGTGCACAGAAATAAACAAATTAAAACAAAATAAAGTCCAATACAAACAACCTGAGACCAAACAGGTACGTCATTTGTATGAACTGTCACGTCTCTGAGGATGCAAGTTACTCCCTACACAATTGTTTCTGCTATACTTGTACAGAGAACTGTGTACTTGTACAAAAAAACATGTAACAGTGCCTAAGAAAGAGATCCATGTTACCTGGAAGTTCCACACACAAAGACATTTTGGAGGATAATAGCTTGGATAATAGGGACTTGTGATTCTCCCTTCATAGCCAATTCTCTCTTTTGTCACTACTGCTTTTCCACACCCTAGGGAAAAAAAGAAGCCAAAGTTGGTAAACCTTAATGTATTTCCAACAAAATATCCTGCTGCAAAACAAGGCAGTTTAGGAACTGTATTTATCTGGGTTCAAGCTGTAAAAAGAGACCCTTCCCAAGGGTGCAAACAAACAGACTAGGGATGTAAAAATCTAGGATTACGTGCTGGACTCTGCAGGACTAGGATAAAACGTTGTGGAGTTTTGTATCATTTATTTCACTGAAGGCAGTTCTACAAACAAGTCTTAGTGAACAGTGTTGCACATCAATACATTCACAGTGCAGCAGTACATGAGGATCTCTAGTCATAAAATGCAACCAGGGAGAACAGACAACGTGCTGATCTAATCAGCCTCATGGAAGCCAAAATGATTGGTCAAAGGATTTAGATAATTCGTTAAAATCAAATCACACCCCCCCACTCCCCCAAAAACCAACAAAGCAAGCCTGGCCCTGAATTTAAACTAACCAAACATTCAAAAATAACAACCCTAAATTCAAAGTTGTTTATGGTGGAGAATTTATCATGTGTTTTATAATAGTACTTTAATGCTTAACTACTCTCAGCATGGAAGGTATGCAGCATCTTTTTGAGCAGCTTGAATTTCTTTGCATTGGATTGTGTTAGAATTTTCTACTTGTGCTACTAGCCTGATGTACCTTTGACTAATTGTGATTATTGTCTAATCACTTCTTAAAGCTTAAAGGAATGAAAAACAGACTATGGACTTGGCACACAAACATAACTGACTCCTTCGTGTTAATGAGGAGGCAGAGACTGATAGAAAACACAGACAAAGCAACTGAAGTTCTATTTTCTGGAAGTAGATTTTAGTGCTGAATTCCTTCTACTTTTAACATCACTACTGAGTCCCTAACCAGGAGGCCAGAGCAGTCCTACACCTGGAATAACAACTCCATCTACTGGCACATTGCAGCCCTGAACAAATGAATACAGTCAGTACCGGTTTTGGTTTTCTCCCTTTATTTCACTTAAGGACAGTTAATCCTCACAGATTAAATGACTCATTAGGAAGACAGACACTCAGTAATGTAGAGGAGATGAAAGAGAGAGACAGACGTACTAAAAAAGATTCAGGAGTCATTTATCTGTAGTCAGGAACATGACAGACACTTTGAGATCATAGGCACAAACAATACAGTAAACACATTTCCAAACACAAAGCAAACCTACTTTCTTGTGTAATGACCTCAAAATAAGCATGGAATTCCTTCTGTTCCTTTATTTGGGCTGCCTTAAACATTACCAGCATGAGATTATTTGTGGACACAAGTGACACCAATGAATCGACTTGTTCACAAGCTCTGAGGAGGAAGAAAGGAGAGTACATATGTAAGCAATCAGTAAAAAACAGATTAAAAAACAAACAAACAAACAAAAAAACCCACACACACAATGCTCTCATTATGTGAATAAATTTTCCACTGGTGCAGATCCTCCCTACTTCAAAGCCTAGTAAAAACTCTTAAACGCAAAAGTACCTGTTACAAGGCCAGTTAGAACCTCAATACTGGAAAATCAGTTCTTACAAAAAAGAAAGAAATTACAAACATGAAAAGCAAGATGGGATTGTTAGCCATAGGAGGTAATACTGACTTTCAGCCTCCACTCCAAGTAAAAATGAATGACACCAATCATAAAGAAAGGCCCAGAGAAAGAGAAAATTAGTTTTGTTAGACCAACAGATTTAGGTTGGGTTTGTGGAGTGAGAAAGATAAGCAATATATTCTTCAAGTCAGAAGTGAAGAACCCAAGCCAATCAACCGGTCTCATTACAAAAAAAAAAAAAAAAAAACCCAAAAAAAACAAAAAAAAAAAACAAACAAACAAAACAAAACCCACCAAAAAAAAACCCCAAAAAAACCAACAAAACAAAACACCAAAACAAAACAAAAAACAAACAAGAAAAGAAAAAAAACAAAATTTTGTTTTCCACGTGTAGATATTCTCAGATCTCTACAGAGTCTAACATGTGACTGAACACCATCTGCTGTTTTATAGACAACTCAGAGAGTGATTCAGATTACTAGAGGACAGCTCTTGAAGAAGATTGAAAAGCCAGTGCTCATTTTTGAGGCTTATACGCACACTGACAGGCCAAAGAAAAGGATTACATGGGTCAAAACTCTGAGTTCTTGGTCTATTCCATGGAGGTGCTATCGTCACCTTTTGGTATGACAGGCCCTTACGGAATCAGTTGTTAAGAATTTAAAACAAAAAAAATCCCCAATCAAGCCCACTGAATCATTAAAGAGAGAAAAAAGTAGAGCAATAATATTATTTTTTTAAAAATCCACATCCTTGAATGCATCAGAGCTTCAAGTCTAGGTTTTAGTAACACTAAACTATTCAAATAGAGTCGCTTAAAAAAGTACTGAACTGGTGAGTGGCAGTAAGTATCCAAAGAATCACAAGACTTAGCTTTTGAATTTCAGTTTTCATATGAAGAGCACTGATCTTCATATGGAAGAAGAGTTTGCTTAGGGGAGGAAATTTTAACATTTTATTTTAGTTAGCATCCGTTTCATGATAAGAAACGGAAAATTCCGTCCAGCGATGTGTGAACTTCTCATAGTTCTGCAGCTAGGTGAATATACACTCCAACTGAAGGGTGAAGAAGAATTTATAGAATATTTAATCATTTCTCTTATTAGCAAGACGAACTTTTCTACTTATGTTAAAAAGAAATAAAATGCGAACTTGTCAGGTGTTGTGTGCATAACACATGAAAATTAGAGTTTTTTAACAAAACAAAACCCACCAAAAATGCAGTCAACAAATCTACAGGAAAATAAAAGGCCAAATGATTGTCAATGAATTCTCAATTAAAATTTATACTCACCGGTACAGTATCTTATGTTTGATTGGCATCAGAGAGTCATAAATGGTTAGTGAGTCAGTGATGCAGTTATCTGCTTCAATCTGAAGGGATACTATTGAAAGACGAATAAGATGGCCAACGGATGCAATCAGCTTAAAATAGCAGATTGTTCCCCCTGTGCTAGCATGGATATCCAGAGGAAAGTGCTCATGTAGGCGATCAGCATATAGATCATACATACAATTTGTTCCTGTGGAAACGTCACATTTTCAACACTGGGCACTCATTACAAAACCATTAAATCCTCATTGATAAAAAAAAAAAAAATCCTAAAACCAACTTTAAACTAAAGTAACTAGTGAAAACATACCAAATGTGAAAACAAAGTAGTCTATGCCACTTAGTTTGCATCTTAGTTACAAGTCTGTGGTTCAAGGAAAAGTCTATTCATAAAACTACAGATCACAGGATACAGTACTGTAAATCCCTGTAGAGTCTTTACACAAAAACACCAACATTTTGTACAACAAGTATTCACGGGTCACAAAGATCTGTGGATCTCCCAAAAGATAAAACAATTGTTCACAGCGAAATGTTCGTCAAATCAGAAACCAACTGATATTAGGATACTTATAATAATAAAAAAAAATAATTAAAATAAAAATTAAGCCTTTTTTTTTCTGTTTTTTTTTGTTTTGTTTTGTTTTTTTTTTTTTTTTTTTTAGATTGTTGTTCAAACACTGGGCTTTTCAGTGTTTTACTGTAATTGAGCTCTAAGTGCTACTACTAAATTCAGATTCACCATTTCATTCAGGATGGAAAGGATGTTAGGACCCTTTCTGTTGAACATGTGACTCAAAGCAGGGTCAAAACTAATTTAGACCAGCAGTTTCCCCCGTAAATTCTTGAAAGCATTTGCAGCACTAGAAGTCACTGTTAGAAATGGAATTACCACGATTGGAATTACCTGTATCCAGTTTTCCAATTAACTAGAAACAATTGTTCCTTTCAAGTCAAACATATTGAGGTCTTTATTTCAATTGAATATTGCAGCTACCATTCAGCAAAAATCTGAAGTAATTTTTTTTGTTTGGTCATATCTAAAACTCTTAACATTACTTTTTGAAAGATGAGGAGGAAAAATGCAAATTAGGGAGAATAAGATCCAAAGTAAAAATTTGCATTAATTTCTGCCTATTAAAAAGACAAGTCTCTGAAATAGTTATTATCACAGAACACCACTTAGGGCACTATGAAAGTTCACTATCAATAGTCGCCTCAAATTTAAATGTTGGCCTTTTAACCAACCAGCAGTTAATCAAGACAGGAAGTGGCAGGCTTTGTCTGACTTCCACTCCTAATTTACAACCTTGAAACTAATGCTATGAATGTCCACGAACAATCTCTAAGGGTCACATACCGTTCAACTGAATTACAGTTATAACTATTTAAAGCTTTCGTTGAGCCATTGTTCTTCCTTCTTCCTTATTGTTCTTATCTCTTCCCAATAGCATTCTTTTTATAATAGTTCTTTGTGCTTGTTTACTCACACTTAAAGCCAGCTTTCATCACAATCTTTAGAAATATGTGACTACCATTATTTCTACTGAGTAGTTAATCATGTAACAGCTCACTGATGGCGTGGAGCACGGTGCAGAAAATTCAGAGTTAGCTCTGGAGCTAAAGGTGATGCAAGTACACCAGCTCGAAACCAAAGCTGGATACAGTCTTTATCCAAGCAGACTCTGCATAGGCAGATGCCATGGCGATGCAAGCCACTTGCATCTACTCAATCTCAACAAGTCCCTTCTCCAACACATTCTCCCATAAACCTGCACTCCAGTGCTGTGCCTGAAATTACAACTAAGTGCGTCTTCATGGCAAAGTAAGTCCATTGCTCTCAAAATATAACTAGGTGATGCACTTTCCTTGTAGACCCATGCATTAACACTTTCACCTCTGCNCTGAACTGGGATATGCAATTACTATGCAAGTAATTGCAAAATTCTTTTATGTAATTAAAATGTATGCAAGGAGATGTCACAAAGGTCAGTATTGCTATGCTTTGCATTTTAAGTCCGGAAATGCTTTGAGCAAATGAATGCAGTAGCATTCAATTGACTTGAATTTTGAGAAATTATAGATTGATATGAATCTTGGTATTGTAAATCATGGCCCAGGGTTTGTTACACAAAATCCAGCTGTGGACAGCAGTACTTGGAGACCTTGACTTGGCTGCACTGGCAAAAAAAAACCCTGTTTAATTCTGAGAAAGGATGCAAGCTAAAACCTTGTAAGATAATAGAAGCAGAAATCATAGATAGAAAAGTAATTGTTGAAATAGTACAAGGTAATGTCCCAGAAAGGACAAACATGGAAAGGTATAAAAAAATCAGAAGGGTGCAACTTAGAACCATAGAATTATAGAATGGATAGAGTTGGAAGGAACCTTAAAGATCATCAAGTTCCAACCCCCCTGCCATGGGCAGGGATACCTCTCACTAGAGCAGGTTGCTCAAAGCCCCATCCAGCCTGGCCTGGAACACTTCCAGGGATGGGGCATCCACAACTTCTCTGGGCAACCTGTTCCAGTGCCTCACCATCCTCCCAGTAAAGAACTTCTTCCTAATACCTACTCTAAATAAATCTCCCCTCTTCCAATTTTGAGCCATTACCCCTCGTTCTATCACTACACTTCCTGACGAAGAGTCCCTTTCCAGCTCTCCTGTAGGCTCCCTTCAGACACTGGAAGGTTGCTTTAAGGTGTCACTGGAGCCTTCTCTTCTCCAGGCTGAACAGCCCCAGCTCTCTCAGCCTGTCGAACTTGGCAAGATGAAAAGTAACCCTGTGTCAAGAAACAAGGGAGGTCAACATCTCCCTACCTGATTGACAGCTGCTGACCCAACAGAGACTTTTCAGGTGTCTGTCTACATCAAAGATGATCAGCAAGCTATTGGTTAGTCTCGTAGTGGTTTTTTTTTTTCTAGTTACCTACTCCACATATTAGTGAACATAGATATACTGTACTTTCAAATGGCTTGTGAAGCCTATGCACACTGCCAGAGAACCCTGCTGGGAGGTTTACAACATTAAACCAACCAGTTACATGAGTAGTGTCTCCCATAAACCTGTCAAAACTGAACTGCTTAAACTAGTTTCTGTTAGGGAATTAATTCAAAAGAAAGACTCACCATTAACATTGGATAAAATTAAGCAAAGGAGAATAAAGGATAGACAAAAGCATTGCTATTGTTTTCCTTAAAAGTTACTAAACAGATTTAAATTCAGTACTGCCCACACTGGAAAAACTTAATCTTCTCTTCAACACAGAGTGAATAGCAAAAAACTAGCTGACAGAGTTTAATTCCTACCATGCCACCAGGTACATCTTAAACACAAGTCAGACTAAAGAACAAGTATTTTCTGTATTTGTCACATGCAAGACTCCTGGCCACTCTTAGAGCAGCTCAGGACATAAATGCCAAGGCTGAATTTAACTCTCTTAAATTAACACCGAGCAGTATCTTTGAGTCTAAGACATGATCTAAAAGCTTTGTTCTCTACCTCACCTCTTGTGCAGGAAGCTGTCAAAATGGTGAATTACCTGTTCCTGTTGTTGACCAATAATCTGAGCGAAGACCTGCTGCACATAAAAAGAGTTGTGTGAGCATACTCTTGCTCAAAACCCAGAATTCAGAGTTTAATTCAATTACACTTCTTGAATGAAAATACTAAACACACAGGACAAAACAGCTATCTCAACAAGGTGGGGAGGCTGCCTTCCCCCTTTCCTGCAAATTCTGCAAGTAGCTTTGGAGGTATCAGATCCCAAATCATCTTCACACCTGAGGAAAGAAGACCCTAAATGTCAATTAAGCAGTCAAATTTAACTGAAAGACTGAGGCAAAGGTACCCAGAAGTCATTTTCCTACTCTTGGCAGCAATCTTTTTCAGCTTTCAGCTGCCAGACTTGTTGAATGAAGCTTGTTCTGTCTTTTTTTTTTTTNAAATGAAATTGCACCAGTATAAGACTTTCCTCAACTCCTGTGGCAATTCCTGTTGTTGTTGCCCTGCCACTTGCATTCCAGTATTGTGCTTCTCATAAATACCAGTAGTTGACTACACTGTAAGTCTCTGAAAGATGTCGAGAGTATGGCAGGTCAGCCTTCTCCCTTTGTGTGAAAGATACCATATAAGTGCTAAAAAAGCCTTAGCATCAATATTTGTGCTGCACTGTTCTCCTTATTTCCCTTATTAGGGACTGCACTCTGAAATGAATTGAAACGCAAGATCTGACTGTATGAATTCTTCTGCCCTGGAGCCCTGAACTGGGATATGCAATTACTATGCAAGTAATTGCAAAATTCTTTTATGTAATTAAAATGTATGCAAGGAGATGTCACAAAGGTCAGTATTGCTATGCTTTGCATTTTAAGTCCGGAAATGCTTTGAGCAAATGAATGCAGTAGCATTCAATTGACTTGAATTTTGAGAAATTATAGATTGATATGAATCTTGGTATTGTAAATCATGGCCCAGGGTTTGTTACACAAAATCCAGCTGTGGACAGCAGTACTTGGAGACCTTGACTTGGCTGCACTGGCAAAAAAAAACCCTGTTTAATTCTGAGAAAGGATGCAAGCTAAAACCTCGTAAGATAATAGAAGCAGAAATCATAGATAGAAAAGTAATTGTTGAAATAGTACAAGGTAATGTCCCAGAAAGGACAAACATGGAAAGGTATAAAAAAATCAGAAGGGTGCAACTTAGAACCATAGAATTATAGAATGGATAGAGTTGGAAGGAACCTTAAAGATCATCAAGTTCCAACCCCCCTGCCATGGGCAGGGATACCTCTCACTAGAGCAGGTTGCTCAAAGCCCCATCCAGCCTGGCCTGGAACACTTCCAGGGATGGGGCATCCACAACTTCTCTGGGCAACCTGTTCCAGTGCCTCACCATCCTCCCAGT
>VXBW01003039.1:71043-107834 GCA_013400375.1 Thinocorus orbignyianus
TTTTGAAATAAGCTTTGTTTGTCTTTTTTTTTTTTTTTCATAGAGCTGAAAATCATGTATTTTCTAGCTACTTACATTGAACAGATACTTGAATCCTACAGTACTAATTTCTTCCCCGGACAGGAATGGCACAGGAGTTGTTTAATGATTGGGGAGCTTTATAATCCATTGCTTAATCTTTAATAAAGGACAACACCAATCTCATTTTTAATGGAGTCTGAAGTTTGATCTATGTGAAAACCTTGACCCTTCATCTTTTGACACTTCTGAAAATCACAGACCAACTCAAATCTGAGCTAGGTAAGAAGGTGTCAGGCTTGACTCCTGAATTTGAACATTAGCATTTCAAGTAAAGGAAGTTTTGCAATTAGTGTTCACAGGGATACTTTGAACCTTGAAACTTTGTACCTTGAGGTTTTCCTTTCTCCCGCCATAATAATTTTAGTAATAGAAGCTGCTAGAAGCTAATTAGAAGCTGGATAAAGATTTCACTTTATTTATGGGATTTCTTACTCTGAGATAAATACATTTGCTTACTGAAGTGTTTCCTCGGGAATATGGGTATGTGCTAATACTAACCACTAAGTACGATGGAGTCCATGTCGACTGCAAGGCCCTGAAGACTTCCCACCGAGGTCCGGTTAATGATACTTGTCTGAATGGAGTCCTTTAAAATGGCAGCCACACAATCCTCACACAGCACTTGGCCTTTTGCCTGTGGTACCACAAATACGATCCAGAAATGAATAAGGAGGCCTCCCTTGTTGTTGTTACTGGAATAAAAAGGTCTTAGAGTTTACCATCATGCTGAAAGTTTTCTGAAGACTAGACTCTCAACACAAGCTTCTGAAGTACAAATTGAGAAAGGGTTTGGCTCATTTCCACCTTGCCTTGTTGCTTTGACATACTGAATGTACTTTTTTCTCCTAAAAAATAAATTAAAAAAAAAAAGCCCCAAAAGCCAAAAAGTAATCCTCACACTCAGTTGGGGATTTTCACTAGGTTGACTTCCTGAGGGCTCCTGACTTTTATGACCTGTGGAAATCACCGTATCTACTTGAATCAGAGCTGGATTATCTCCTAAAAGTCACTGGATTGGAATAATTAATCCTCTAGCATTAATTGCATACATAATATTAGAATAAATTTATTTTATTGCAGTATAGGGATTTGCCCCCTCTTCTGTCAGTAGGAAAAGGTTTTATACCAATAGCATTGCTTATAAAATACATGCAACTTGATCAATAATACAGAGTTGTGCTCTAACAGCATGTTTAAGTGGTTAAACTTATGTGTGACCTATCAGCTCAAACGTCACCAAACGTCTTTAAGGATGTTGTTTCTGTTTACCTTAGGTTATAGTTCTGGCAGACAGGAACTGCTTACCTGACTTCTGTTTGCCCTTACTTTTGTCACAGCCTCTCTGCAAGGTCATAAATGTATTTTGCTGCTGGGACAGGCGCGTAGCAAAGAGACTAAATCGTAACAACTGACAACAGGTTTCTCTTGTGTATTCATTACATTATATACTATGCAGCAGAAATACAATTACATTAATCATGGTTTTACCTGACTTCTGAAACTGTGGACTGCTTATAAAATTTGGAGAAAGAGGAAGTTGTGTAGACCAAGTTCATCTGAAAGAGAAAGTGTTAAGCCAATGAAGGACTCAATGAAGATTTAACATTTCTGAAAATCAGTTATACCTAGAAATATTACATGTTTAGTCTTTCCTAGGAACATCCTCTTTTCCACCAAGAGTATATATTCTACACACATTTTCAGACATACAGCAGTGAAGCCAGGCAGAGCAGTAGGCATGAACAGACCAGCTCTGCAACTCTCCCCTAACAACTCCAATACTCCCAAGAAGCATAAAATCTTCTGCCCATGGCCAGCTAATACATATAGGACTGCTTTTTCCAAATAAATGAGTTTTGAAAAGCATGTGCATTCTTTGCCCAGCAAATCCCAAACATAGAGGGCTTCCCTGTCCTGACGCTGAAACTTAGAGCCAGTCTTCAGGAAATAAGCATATATTCAGAATGTTTTATGTGTAGGTACTCAGGTGTGGTTAACGGCACATACCAGAGAATTTTCCACAGAAGGGGCCTCTGGAGAGCTTCTAGTCCAACCCAACTGCTCAAAGCAGAATCAAATACACCAGATTCCTCAAGACCACTTCCAATTGAATATCTCCAAGAACAGAGACTCCACAGCCTCTCTGCACAACCTGCTCTGCTGTCAATCACTTTCACAGTTTAACTTATTTTTCTAATTTTTTACGTGGAATTTCCTTGCATTTTTTAATTCAGTTTGTGTCTATTTTCTTCACTAATAGCTTAGTATTAACATATTTCTTTCCAATACACAGTGTAATATATAGGGAGACAGAAAAACTCTGCTCATTTCATGCTGTTGGATTGTCTTTGGGGAAAGCAAGCTCACAATTCCACCAGTTCTTTGTATGTGCGTGATGGTACCAGTGTAACCATAACCTTCATTGCTCTTGTTCAAAGAGGCACATTTCTAAAGCCACAAGGTGGCATGTACTTCAAACTGTTCAGACTTCATCCTGCTGCTTAATGGTTAAAATTTATGTCCAAAGGACTGTAACATGGATTATTTTGAAGCAAAGGCTGTTAATATCACATTAGTATTAGTCTCTAACTTACAACGTTTGACATGGGAAGTCTGAACAATTATTTTTAGGGCCTAAATAAAATGGGTGGAACTCAATCTTTCTCCAGATTAGACTACAAGGGGTTTCATTTTACTGGTACTACTGAAGCGGAAAGGAGCCTATTTTGAGATTTTTCCACTACCACTCTAGGGGTCTCTGGGCCAGGAGCTATGAGCAAAAGAGTTTCAAGGAGAAAAAACAAAAAAGGAGTCCTAACCCACTCCATCCCTACCAGCAATTTTAGCCACTTCACATCCAAAAAATGCAGCTTCAGCTATGTAAAATTTGTTGTGTGTGAAGTACAGACAGTTTACATACAGAAAAATAATTTCCAAGTTACATTCAAGAAAGAGGTGGTGACACTGGCAGTTCACATTTACCACCTGTCACCTCTCTCCACTGTGTGACAACAGCAGGATGCTCTGGGACAGTAGCAAGACATGGAACTCACAGCAAGTTAGAGCTACTCCTTGGAGAGTGGGGAAAGAACACGTTTTGTGCTTGTCTGTCCCCTGCCTGGAAGTACTTCAGTCATTAAGGTGCAGGACCAGGAAAAATACACTAGCTGCGTTCAAGTCTTCTGTGAACCAGCTTTTAGAGGGGGGAGATAGAGTTGGAAAATAGGAACCTAAGTTCACATTATAAGATGAAAAAAATTAGCAGCTGCTCAAAAATCCCTTGGTTCTATCTGACATAACTTTTTATGTGTTTGTTTAGCAGTTTTCTTACTACTGCTTGAATCCTTATGTGAACAACACTGCATTTCCTGGCATTAATATCTATTACTCCCCACACCAAATGTCTTTTAAGTCAAATTCACTCTTAAACAAGATTCCCAGGCCTCTCTTCCCACTTTAGAGCAGCCTTAACTGCCTTCAACAAGGGTGCTATTTCTGCTTTGACCGATGAAAGGTGTTTGGGATGAATAATGGCCTTTAGAATACCTGGTGTCAGAAGGAAATGTAAATGTAAATATGTTTGAGAGTTCTCAGGTAATTATAGATGCTCTAAGGCAGAAGACTGGCAGTAGACACCAATTTAAATGCAGAAGACTTGATCGTGTAATGTCACAGAAGTGGCAATTAAGTATTGAGGGGCTTGTGTGGAGTTCTATTCATAAATCTGTTTGTGGGGGGAAATACGTAAAATTTAAATGTAAAGAAATGTAAAATAGAAATACAAAGTCAAACAGGCTTTTTCAAAAGTCAGTCTGTGATTAACAAGCTGAAAGCACTCGGTTCCTTCCTGCCTCCAGATAGCCACCCTTTGTACAGAGTCTTCCAGGGGGTGGGAGGAAGAAGAACACCACAGCAGACCCAACAGCACCTGAAAGTTGCACCTCTTGTTCACAGCTCTGATCTTTTTGCTAGCCAAGCATCCCACTCATCTTACCACATGCTGCACATTCTGTGCCACAGAGAGGAATTCTTTCGACTCCTTCTGCCTATATTCTGGGAGAAACTCTATGTTGGCAACACGAAACAGTCCAACAAAATACAATGCGTCTTTGTTTCCTGCCTGAACTGCAAGAAACAAAGATGACAGTTAGCCTCCAACTTTTTATTTTTAATAGCAATGAGATACCTTTTTTTTTTTATTATTAAATTCTAAACCAAATTAATCTATTCAGTCTAACAGTGGAAAAGACTACCAAATGGACACTATATTTTCACAGCCAAATGTTTCTGGATAAGTATCACAATATGAAGGTTAATTGAGCATCTGTTCCCCAGACACAAGATAAGACAACGGCCTATAAACAAACCAGCATAACAAAGGCAATATCAACATCCAGCTTCTAGTGCATCCCTAAGGAGTCTTAGGCAATATTAGCGTTGGGGGTTTAACAAGGAGAACATAGTTTTTACTGCCTACTTAAAGGCATCAAGAAAGAAGAAAACACTCTGCAGAAGTGATAATTTCCTGACCTGTCCAGTGTTTTTACAGGTCTTAAAATAAAATATTTGTCTTCTATATTTTATTCCCCTTTAATTTCTTTAAATCTATTCTGCATGAGATACAAAGAACTTAACTGATCTTCAGCAGGCCAAGAAACACAGTGGAAATCAAAATTTGAGGAATCAAGTTCGTAGGAACTGTCAGGTTTGCACAATTAGCTAGCACGTGTTAAATAAAAAAAATGTTTTACATAACACTTAAAAAAAAACAACTCACACTTCCTAAAGCCAACAGCTATGCCTGCTTTTATAATTACTTGTTCAGACTTCAGACATTTTAATTTGTATAGATGTCCAGAAGTCTTTCAGGTCCCATTTAAATAGGTTTCATGTTTATTTTAGAAACAGCCTTCAGAAGTGAGATCCTAAACCTTACTGAAAGTGCTTTTGGGGATAGTGATGCATCAAATTTGCATGAGCTTTCAGCAACTCACCAATGAAGAGCCACAATAATGTCCAGGTTACTACTCCTAAAATGAATAGAATGAAGGTAAAGAGAATTATTTTGTTTTGAAAATTCCACAGCAACTTATCCTTTTTCTTCAATTTGTCATGCTTTCTCCTTGCCAGAATCCTCTTTGCCAACTTATCTTCTGCAGTTACCATTTGGACTGAGATGTTTGCTACCTACAATAAGGTGAAAGACAACAGAAAACATGGAACATTTCTAGAAGCAATTGACTGACCAATGATCAGAACAGATTGCCACACACATTTATCTGTTACTGCAATATACACAATTATAACTAACTTAGTAGCAGATTAAAACTCCAGTCAGACAGTCCTCTTCTTCCAGACACTTGCTGATATAATGCAAAGTCAGTCCTGGTTGTATAAGGCTGTAAAACCACAACATATCCTAAGATAAGAGCTCACCATGAAACAGCTACTCAACATCAACCATCTAGATGAATGCTAACACTCTTGTGGATCCCTCACTAGTGTAAATTAGCCCTTTATTCCAAAGGGTAGATAATGCTGAATTACCTTGCACTATCTGCAGCAGAGATGTGGAAAAATTACTGCACAACAGCAGCTTTTCAGCAGCAGCTTGGTAACATAACCTGGCAAGGTGTCTCATGGCCCTAATAGATTCTACGTTTATGGAAGTTTGCTGCAGAAGCAGACACACATTCAGTCATTCATTCCCTTTGCATGAAGTAGGAGGGAGGAGTTAGCATGATATTCAAATAGTCAATCCTTTTTCCAATACTATAGCTTGCCCTTTCTCTGCTTAATAACCAAAAGACAGGCATATGCACACTGTCATTGCTTCCTCCCAGCACATTGTCAAAATGTCACTGCTTGCTCCCTTCCAGAATGAGGAGCAGTGGGTATGGACACCTGCCTCCTGCATATCCAGTTCCCACCGAGAAGTTTGCTCCAGTGGACAGGAGGACATACCACAGGCCTTGTTGGGAAAGGACCTGGACAAGGTCATCACCATTTCTTCATTTGCAGAAATAGTTTCTACTTCCTCTAAGTATCTTACCTATCGACAATTTAGTCTGTTCTGGAAAATCTGTTTGTACTAGACATCGCCCTAGACATTTTCCTCTGCAGAAGATAATCAACACACTGAAGCATACAAGTAATGTCTATCAGTTGCTGCACGCACAGGAAGTGCTGACTGAGGAAATCCCTGGAACTTCATAAAATTTCCACTCGGACACCTCCTGTGACAGACAAACACTTGGTTGTGAGATGTGCAAGAGGTTCAATCACCTTTTCTCAAGTCAATTTATTGTCTCATCTATGCAGAAGTTAGCTGGCACATTCCTGAACCACTCAGGGCATCAAAGACAAGGTGCACTTGGTATGATAAATGCAGTTATGAAACTCAGCTGCACCAAAACCAGAGCTATAAAAACCCTTGAATTTCATCCTCATATCACAATTATAACCTAAGTTACATAACACTTCAGCAACAATAAGAAATACTCAGGAAAAATATTCTAAAAACCTCTTAATGTTAGTGAGAGAGAAGTTCTCAAGAAGTTGCCTTAGGAAGCTATCGGTTTTCCATGACAAACACCAGTCAGCAAACAGCAGTAAGAGTTTTAGTGAGAAGTCTTCTGTGAACCACGAAACAGCCTTTGAGACAAAAAGAACTGGTTCAGGAGCTCATATATACAAAGATGAAACTGAACTTCACTATTTTAAAGATACATACCAAAACAAAACAGTATCTTTTTCCTTGTCTTTGGGATAGCTTGATTCATTTTAAGAGCATTTTCAAAGTTGGGTACATCTCAAATCTCATCACAAATATCCTGCCAGTCTTATAGTTAAATACAGTCTAGCTAGAAATCTTTGACCTCAGAGTTGAGGATGCTCAAAGATGAGAAGAAAAATTATGAGTAAGTAATGATGAGTAGAGCAATAATACCCAGTAGTACACTTGACAATTTCCTTAAGCAAAATGTGAAAGAACTGAACTGGAAAATTTCAGACTTCTGTCTTCTACCTACATAATTAACTGCATGTGTTTTGCATGTTCTCAAGAAAAACTCAATTTGCCAGTCTTCTGTATTTTTAAAAAACCTTACTGAGTATAAATTTATTTGTTTAAAGCTCTGCTCTGTCGTATAAAATTCTCTTATACACTTAGGTATTCAATAGGACAGCTTGAGACAGCTGAATGAATGCTCAGTTCTGACATATGAAATTTGGGGCACTTACATCAACGCTCCCCCAAGAATATTTTCTATTTAAGTTCTCAAGTATCATTCATTTTTGTAACTGTAGACCTAACCAGAGATGTTTATTCTTAAAAATTCGATACAAAGTTAAAAATTGCTCAAGATTGACATCACTGAACCGTAAGTATGCACCTGAAACAGCTAATGCCTTCTTTGCATCTACTGCAATTCTAATCTTACTTTTAAAAACACACTTCATGTATCAAGGCTTGCATGGCAAGGTTGTCTATTACACAGGATTCATAAGAATACTGAATGCTATGTTCTACATTTTAAATATTTCCCTAGGTTATATTAGCTTATATAAATACTTTATAGTAAGAAAAAAATAAAAGGTTAACTTAAGCTGTTCCCTTCTCTTGATAAGGATCACAATTCTTAATTCAGTTTTTCCCTCTACTGCGACATAGTTCTGGCACTCTAGAATTGGTTTCCAGCTAAAACCGCAATTTGACTATCACCATACACTGAATTATTTAATTGCTTCTTTGTCATGTGTTAATGCTCATTGCAATAGTCCCTTTCTGTATCTTCTTAGGGAAAGGCAAAACACTTTACCTACATTATTAGTGCCTTTCTTGCCTAGAAATTGATTTCTTTTTGGAAAAACATGCTGCCATGATGCTAATATAAGCTTTTCCTATTGTCACACTGACATTCTCATTATTTTATTTGTCTGAAAACACATCTGACTAGCAATATGAAGGTATAGAAACATATGTTGGCATTTTCAGACTGAGTTATAAAACAGAAAGCTGTAACAAACCTAACTGGGATGTTAGATTTAATATTTGAGAATTAGAGCAAAAGAGATCTAACAGCATCAAGAAGGGTATGAAATCAAGAATGCTTAAGTCACCTACTTACACTTAGCTCTTCTTCAGGTTTAGCTGCTGGGGGATCAATTTTTTCATCCATTCCAGCAGAATTAGTTTTATTGCTCATTCCAGCTGAAAAAGAACCTTGCACCTTTTCTCAGGCACCACATCTACTTCTGAAGCTGAAGAGAGCTAGAAACAATGTCCAGGACCAAGAGAGGCATCAATTTACTTTGATGAGTTTCCAATTGTAATTTCATCTGCCCTGTTGCTCTTTTGTGAATATTAGAAGGATACTATCAAGTAACTTAGACATGAAAGTCGGACTGAATAAACAGACCTTTGATAGTCTTTTTAAGTTGAAATAGACTCCAACTTGTTAAAACAAAAATCACAGTGATAAAATTCTATACATCATTAAAACATCACAAGATTATTTTCCATGAAGAACAAAAGTGGCAAGTAAAATGTAAATATGAAAACAACATCATGCAACTAAAAGAAAGAAAATAAATGTAAGCACCTTGAGTCAGAGTGCTGCAAATAGCAGATAACCATTGCAAAACAACAAGAGCATTTTGACTCTTCTCTAGTATTTTGTACCATGCTTTTTGAACACTCAAATTTGGTTATTTTATTGTAACCAAGAAATTAACTGTTCCAGCAACATATTTCACATGGTTAAAATAGATCAGGCTACACACTGAGAATCCTCTTTGTAATTAGATGCAGGAAATCACTTGTACCATAACAGTTCCATCCTATTTTCTTTGATAATTAAATATTTATAGAGGATGTAAAACAGTACTTTCCTCAATTGATGCTAACTATAGAGCTGTCTTTACTTTTAACTCATTAACAATCTCAATGTTTTCTTTGGGCCGACTTCAGAAATGAAACTGAAATTCAGAACTGGAGAAATGCCAACTTCTTATTATAAAAACAATACACATTCTTAATAATTTTTGATTTATCTTCGAAGATATAAAATGTTGACTAACAATCGTAAAAACTTTAGCAACACAGTAGTGTAGAGGCATAGAATAGAAAAGACGTAGCCAAACCTCAAAATAGGCAAGCTCCAGACGTGATCTATGCTCCATTGGTGTAACCAACAGTAGGTGACTTCAACCACAAGGGAAAAAATCCCATAGTTAGATAATATGTGTAAACGAGGATATTTCATGTCTGTGTGCTAGTATTTGGCTTTTGCCCTGAAGCACAATACTTATGTCCTCAGTCATTATTATTCATTCAAGAACTGCAATATATTTTATATAAAGAGATACTTTAAGCTCTGGGCCTTATTAGTGCTTTAGTGGACTAGGAAAACCTATTGATTTAATTCATATTACTATATGTAATTGCTTCCAACTCTCACATAGCTTTTTTTTTTTTTATAATTACGCTTAATTTTTGAAAGACTGATGTGGTCTCTTAAAGTGTTCATGTAACTCCCAAAAGCCTCCTACTGTCCTGTGTACAGGGAGTTACTGTGATACAAATGTTATCTCAGGTACTGTTCCAGAGATTAAAAGAGTACTGTACATAAAAATACTCTCCCTCTGCCAGTATCAAAGTCTTTTGCAAGTTTCTTCAGTAAGTCCTTCATGCCCTGAGGAAGCACAGTTATCCTCTCCCAATTTCACCACTCTTCTTCAGCTATTTAACTTCATAAATCTTTCTCATACTCTTTTAACCTGGAGTAAGCCTGGAACCAGCTTCCTAGCATCAGCCCACTAACATATCAGGGTGCTCTAAACTGAACACCAAAAGTGACAGTTCGCTGGTATTTCAGGATTTCCCTTTACCAAGCAGCAACATCTAACAAGATGCATAAAAGCGTAGGAGGAAGAAGAGTCCATACACAACAGATTCAGTTAATTCTACTGAAATCTTTTTTTAGTATCTATAAGAATCTCTCACATATTGCTCACATCTGTTTTTCTTCAGTCAAAACTCAGGCAAAGTACAGGTCGGTGAAAGCTAAACAAGAGTTTAAACTATGACTTGTGATAATATTTGAGAAAGCATTCATAAAGATTCTTAGGTCAATCAATTTTCATCAGAGCTGACACCAGCTCTGTAAAATTGTACATCTTGTCCCCTGAATAATTTCTGCAAATTACAGCAAGATTACTTCCAAATGAAGGAAAGGTTTTGGCTCTAATTCAGCTTCAGTTTGAACCTGGAGATGGTCAAATACCTATACCTTTGATAAGCATGTACTAATAATAAGGGATACAGGACTAATAGCCTGCAGAGATCTGCATACAAGCAAGTCATTAACATTTTGGATACATTTCTTCCATCACAGGAGACAGAACGAGCACAGAGTAACTGTTTCTTTAAACTTTTTTGAAGTTGAAATTGTGTGCAAGTTGAAATAGAACTTTTACAAAAGTGTGGAAGTGGGTGGCAATAAATCCTAAATTTGTAGCAATGGACTACTAACTTATGTGTCAGTATCAAATTTGAACCTCTGTCTCCTCCCCCACTGAGTAAATACCATGCTGCTTTCCTTTGAGATCTTTGTCATCTGCAGATGCAAGCTTCAAATCACAGTGCTTGTATTTCTTTCTTCTCCTTGAGCTCTTAATTTCTGACTCCTGACAATGCTTGATTATGCACCAGGGACCTCCGATGTAACAAAATAGTTTCCAACAGTCAAAATCATCTTGGAAATTGCAGGCAATTGAGCTGTCTTCAAAGACTCAGACATGACACATAACTGCCACTGACAGAGCGTGTCATCTGAAATGAAGCAGCTGACCACCTCGCAGAGCAGCACTAATAGAGCTATTTTGCCTCTCCTATCTGGACCAAGAACAGCATAGCTATTTGTATCCCCATCAATTTAAATTGAAACAAAAAGGCTAAGTGAGCACATCTTTTGGGTACAGTATCCATTTATCAGTCTGTGGTATTTTAAGGACAGACAAGCCCTGCTGTTCCATCAGTTAACGGTCTCGCACCACTTGCCTCTTATTGGTGCCACTAGCTAATTTTACTCTCAATTTCTTTCTTGCTTATATGAAACTGGACAGTTACGTATTGCAGGCAGAAAGTAATATTGACCCAGCATACATGAATCATACTACGAGATTGAATATAACTTGTTAGGAGAGCCACAGTGCTAGGGAAATTGCTGCATTTCAAATAAAGTAAATAATATATTAAAAAGGTAGAGTTTCCACAATAATGAGGCTGACCCAGTTGAGCTAGCGCTGAAGTCAATGATAGCACCCCCTACAGAAGTCAAGTTGTGGCAGCGTAGCAGCCAAGCAGAAGTGATGTTTGCCGCTTTTCAGGTGATGAGATGTGCTGATGTGCAAACTCCTATCTATCAGAGTGCTCAGTCACGTGTGCTTGGATACGTCAGACCTGAGCAGAGTTTGACAAGCCAAGACAAAGCATTTATTCTTACCAGTGAATGTGTCTATGCTCTTCCCAGTGAAATACACCTCAGTTGATGATCTGGTCCTGTTAAATGTAAATAAAGACGAAATTTGTAAGTTCCTGCTTCAGCTTATAAGCAGTGCTGTCGAAAAGCACCGGTCCAAGAAGCTAGGGCACCCAGAAGCTGTTATAAATAATGGTACCCCATTCTTTACATCAAATCCTATGCACTAAATGGAAGGCAAAACAGGAAAACATCTCCCTTCCCACATTTTTATAGCGGGGGTGGGAGTGGGCGGAACAGAGCAAAAAATCAAAATGCAAACCTTGGAGGTATTTCTGACTTAATTACTTCCACCTGAAAGTGAAGGTCACCTGTGCTTGTTTTACTTCTACTCTATCATGTCTGAGTCTTTTGATGCTATCATCCAGTCAGCGACAGACTACAGCAAGCACATATAGCTTTAAACTGTTAAGGAGCAGAACAGATATGTTTATATTTTTTTTAGAGTAACTTGAATTAACCTACTATTAAAAGGTTAGATTATTTGCACTTCCAAGTGTTAAACAAGCTGTTTCAGTCAGTCTGGTGAATTTTGGGGTTTTAGTTTCTTTGTTCAGGAGTTATGGAGCAGGTGAGCATTCCACCCCCTAGAAGTGACTGTCATCCCTCAGCCACCAAAAGTTTTGTTGAGTACCTAAAAGACCTACAGGGGTTAATTCAAGGACTGAAAAAACATACTTGAAAAGGAGAGGATCCAGGAAGTTGGTTCAGTTAATTCAACAAAGAAAAGTTTGAACAAAAGTATTCTTAGTGTTTGAATTACATAGCTCTGCTCTTGGCAGGCTCCTCACCAAGACAAAGAAATTGTAAGAGCTGGCAGGTGCAGGGCAGTAGAACTAGATAACTTACAAACAAAATCTGGTGTTCAAAATAAAAACCATGTACAAGCATAGAGAAAACACTTGAAAATAATAACTAGTGAAGGCTGTTAACCATGAGTTCAACTGACCAAGAATTGCACTGAATCCTGTTCACCAAACAGCATAGTCCCTTGTTCAAACATTTTTTCAGAGATCCTTCTGAGGTTCTAGCTAGGTCATCACAGTCCCCTCTGACCTTGACATCTTTAAGTACTTGCAGGCAACTGCTCTACCTCAGCTGCAGGGACACTAATCTTCATTAAGTGCTGATCATCAGCTTGAGTACCTCCTCATGCCCTCAGGCTGCATGCGGTGAAATAACAGGCAGAAGTTAAGAGGATCTGGACTGATGGAAGCAAAAATGAAAGCTTAAATACAAAACTTGTTACTGTGATCCACATCAGCTGCATTTGTTTCTCCCGCCTGCTCCTAGTTTCTGCATTTTAGACGTTGCTGTTTGCATGTTGGTTAGAGCAGGAGGACTTAATAGGGCTGGATGTGGCTGTATCTGCATTCACTGACACATAATAAATTTGCAAGAACTAAAGAGGTATTAGCCAGAGGGAGCTAAAGCTCTGTCCACTCCATTTGCAATGTCATCAAGGGGGCCCGACTTAAAAAAAAAAACAACCCCCCCCCCCCCCCAAACACATTACCATGGTTTGAAGTAAAACAGAGGGGCTTCTGTTTTGTTTTTACTTTTGTGTCTGCTGTGTAGAAGTTCAGCAGAGAGAAGCATCCTTTCCAGTCCTTGAGTCTCCATACACACTCAAAGAACTTGTGAACTTACCTCCATCACTCAACACCTCACAGCAACAACTCTTGAACCAGCTCTGTGGACAAAAGCTTTGTCTGGGCTTTAAATACTGGGGTTTTTTCCACACACAGGCCCTACTTCACATTCCTTCAAATAAACAGAGTCAGCGGATTTGACCCTCTCACAGTTAGAGCCAGCCACCTCATGAAAGATGAAATGAAGCTAATCAAGACTATTGGGGAAATCAGTCTGATCATCAGTTTGCAAAACCAGGGAAGCCACCTGAGATGTAAGGATAAGACAGGATGCACAGGATGAAATCTTCACACTAAATCCTTTGTGTGTAGTAATGTTAGAATGTTCCAAAACTCTGTACTTCCTCCATGTAACAGAGCAAAGCTGAATGTCTGAGTGGCTCGACCTTCCGACACAGGGAGCTCCCTACATCCACTTCCATGTTGGCCAGTCATCTTCCTACCTTTTGCCTGTCTAGACTTGTAGTGGATTTATTTTAGCAGGCAAGATGGACTCCTCTTGCTGTTTTGCTAAGTCAAAAGGAGGGAAGAGCTAATTTAGGATCATCTGAAATGCTGGCAGAGCCATCCTCCTAAGAGCTTTTACTGCCTTGGCCATATAGCAATACAAGCAAGACAAACAATGCCTATGCTTTTACACGGACAGTCTGGACCCTTCCTCGCATAGTTTAGAATCTCATGCAGCCTCATGGTGTCTTGGCTCTCAATCTTGCAAGTGACTTGCAGAGTTGTAAATATTTCTCCACCAGCAGTGTTACCAGGAGGCAGCTGTAAGCACACTGTTACCCTTACACGCCCACACTGAACCCATCACAATGTTTGGATCCTGTTCCAGGGACCAAATTTCTGAACTTGTCTTTGCCTGATCATTTCTCAAACTTTTCTCTAATAACATTTTTAAGAATACAAGATTTAGACTCTGATTTCCCTGTATTTCAGGTTGAGGTGGTGAGGGGTGGGCAGGGAGATTCTGTTCATAGAACATGATTCCTATTGTTTAAATTTGTTAGACAAATTTTATTTTTCAACAGTTCTTCATAATACAGTGCATTTTCAGTGCAGCCTTCTTCATGAGGATTTTAAAGGACTCCTAGACATGGCAATAAGTCTCAGAAGGATTTTGCATTTGTAATGAATCTCAAGGGAGGAAACATGATTCATACTGTAAAACACCAAGCAAATGGCAGTAGCCACAGCCTTTATCTCAAAGTGTAGTTATAAATGAGCAGTTCATAAGTTATGTTCCATAAAGAGCTATTTTTGGAGTTAATTTTCCTCACTCCAAGGAGCAAAACAGTCTAAAAAAAAAAATATAAAAATCCCTTTCTTTTGGAGGTCTTGGTTTCCTTTTGATGAAGAGACACTCATCCCTCTCAGAATAAAAAGACTTCAGCAGGAACATTGTCTTTCATTTCTTCAGATCAGATCATGGAAACAACTCATCCTGGTGCAGCAGCTCTGCCTGTGCAGAGGTGAGGTTTTGGAAAGAGCATGTGCGTTTTGCTGCGCATTCAGTCTTATTTTTAGACAACCAAGTAAACAAACAAATGCCAGTTCTCTTTAAGCAATGTACATTACTGGTCTCTGCTATGAACAACTTCCCACTAATGTGAATAAAGATACGCCTTCCCTTGTTCCCAGACAAGATGACAGAACTTTCACCTTCACTTGCTATATATAGGTTTTAAATTAGAAACAACCAAGAATATACGAATGTTGACCAATGGGACAACTAAAATTCGAGACCCTTGATGCCCTGTGGTGACAGGAGTAGTCCTGATGACACTAAGTCTGACTGTGTTATGTTTCCATGAGTAGAGGTCATTCACCTCTTTCTCTTCCCTAATGAGAGGGATCTTCCTTTTTCTAATAGAGCAGCTAGTCCTCTCCTCTAAGGGATCTGTTCCATTATAGTTGTTTTTTTCTTTCCTGAAAACACCTTTTATTCTATCCATCTTGTCCTTTATTTCATGGGTTGTTTCAAGCTGTTCATCTAGCTATTATTCTTCTAATTCATTTACTTTCTAATTTGTCTTTTTTCCTAGAGACTCGCCACATGTATAAAACTGGCCAGTCAGTAGCAGGTAGGAAAAGTTTGCTTTTAGTTTTTCTTTTCTATCAGACTATATTTTCCCCCACCGCTCTTTTCAGATTTAAATAAGGAGACCAGGAATCAAAAAAACCCCACTCTGCCCATATGAGGCATCATCCTCCACTTACGCCACTCATGACCACTGAAGTTCAGTCCCTTGCAGACTTTGCTGTCCAGACAGCGAGTTGTTTGGGGCTCACTTCTCACCACCATGACTCTGCAAGCAGACAAAGAAATCCAGCTCTTCCCATACTGCATTTTCGAATTCCAACAATCCAAAACTATTGTTGCAAGGAAAGGTTTTGAAGTTTAAGGCTTGCTAAGTGTTCTCAGCTAGCCTTAGTCACGCTTGTTATACCTACGGCAGATTAATCTAACAATGTCATTTTAAGAAGATCACGCTAAACACAAAGCTAAATCACTCCTTTTATTTCAAAATTACTACAAAGGTAACATTTTCTAGAATTCATTGTCTTCAAAACTAGATGAAAGCCAAGGTTTATGATTCATCCCATTATAACTAATACACAGCCTCTTGAAGGAAACGGGTGATACTCAGAACCGAAACTTCCTTCCTCCATAGCTCCTGCTTTTGTAGGAGACAGCATTTACGCTTAGTTGAAGGGCACGAGCATCATCACTCCTTCAGTTAAGTGCTCCCTGAGCCCATTTATCTCCAGCTAATAATCCAATTTTCCTGGATGTGCTTGACTCCAGTGGGAGTGCAATTCACAGAGCAACTGCAGAAGGTAGTTCTTAAGGGACTCATCATATTACACGGAGACAGACATTTTAAATACAGAACATATTCTGCCACGGTGAGCTTCGCTCACACAGCCTACTTCAGTGACATGGCAGTACTAAGGCTTGCTTTTATTTCACCACTCCCACTTAAAAAGCAAAGAGCACAAAAACTGTTTAATCATTCATGGATTCATTTTACAGAATACAGAGACTGCTGAAGCTGGCTGTAAACAATAATTTTGCTTTTGATCCTCATCCTACACCAAGTATATAAAAAGAAAGAGAAAAAGACAGAGAATAACAGCAAAAAAAAAAAGAAAAACAGCCAATGACTAGAGTGATGACTTCTCTCTCTTTTTTTTTTTTTTACTTTGACTCAACTGGTTACAGGCATTTCACAACCAGAAAACAGAAACCTACCACAGCAATCACCTTCACACAATGCTTCTCTTTTCTCTCTTGAAAGGTTTTGGCAATAGCTTGACTTATTAACACACACACACACACATGCACAAAGTCATCTCTGTTCCAGCTATTATATTCTGCACATCATAAAACAACTTGGGTTATAGTAATGCTCCTGGGGAAAGGATTCACATAATCAAGCATTTCATATCAGGGAAAGAAAATAACTTTTGCTTTTAAACAAGACTTCTGGGGCTAAGTAAATTTCTTACAAAACACATATTATGATTTCAGTATGTCTCTGAGAGATCCCTGTGGAAATGCTTTTTAATTACACTAAGAAATCTAAAAGAGTAGATAGATCTCCAATACAAATGGTAGAGAATGAAACTGAGCGCACAGGAGTCTGAAAAATAATTCCCAGGACTAAAAAACAGCAGGTCCATTCCTTAAAACTCACTACGCTGACCTTCACGGTAGCAGTCAATACATATTAGCTGTAAGCCTTTTCCAAGGGAGCCAGCTGTCCTGTGCCACCAGCAGCTCCAGCAAGGGCTGTGTGTGCTCAGGAGTCAAATGCCTTCACACAGCCACCCTCCTACGCAGCTCCTTTCAGCTGCGGGCTGTGCTGCCCCTGGTTAATAATGGCTCCGTCGACATCCAGCAATAAAATGCACTTAACAAACAGCCGAGAAGGATTAATAACCGCTTTGCTACAGTCCCAGCAGCTCCTGCCAGTGCTGGGCCACTTCAGGGACACTGCCTGAGGGCGAAAGCTCCCACAAGGGGAAAGCGAAGTACATTTCAGCGCATGAACATGAGCCTGACTCTTGTTTACCCCACCTTATCTTTCTTCAGACAAGGCCTAAACCTCCCACTGCAGTTCCTTAATGCAATCTAACAATGAAATCCACTTGGCTACAGCTCAAAATCTTGCTTTTCAGTCACAAAACGTTCTCCAGCTACTTGATGTGTGTGGACCCAGCTGTAGCCCATCTTCCCAAATTCCTTTCTAAGGTAGGGGAAATCTAAGGAATGCTGCTTTGATTTAACACCACCACCAGAAGTATGGCACAGTGTTTGATTCTTCTGAACTGTGATGGCAGATCAGGTAAAATCTTCTCTCTAGAGGGTGCCAGGAGATGAGGATCGCTCCTGGCACATGTACTGATTCCCTTGATATCCCACTTAGGCCTTCCAAACTGTTACGTGAAGTATTGGTTTTTCTTCCTTGCATCAGAAGCTTTTCTATTCACTTGGAAAACAAACGTTGCCATAATATCCAAGCATTTTAAAGTCAGACCTGCATCTATGCAACTGGTTTCTTGCAAGATGGGAAATTGGTTTTGTCCCCCTTTTATCAAGGGCCAAATCCCCTCCTGGTGCTCAGCAGTTCTGGGGGTGATAAGGCACATCCATGGGGGAACGTGCTCCAGCATCTTTAAGAACTTGGTGAAAACAACATCTCTTGGGCTGTGTGTTGGAAGGAGCTGGAAGCAGAAGAGCTACCCCTCCCATTGACATTATGTGTGGGAGCTAATACAAAGAAACTTAGTATGAGTTGTTGACTCATAATGAGACTTCATGCAAAACCTGTTCCTGCAACCAATCCCTGCCCGTTTTTGTCTTTATCTTTTTCCGTGCACGAGCAAGAAATGAAACAGAGCATTTAGCTGATTTTTGTGCAAACATAAAAGCTTTCATCCATCTCACATCTTCGTTGACATGATGGCAACACGTGTCTTGTCTTCTCCTAAAATCCGGTTTGCAAATACGCAGCAGTCATCTGTCTGTCTCAGACACGCTTCAAGCCTTGCAATCCACGTGCCTGCAGGTGCCTGCTACTTCCCTCGGGTGTAGCATCCCTCCTCTCCTGGCCAGCTTCACCACGCAGATCCTCAGACCCGAGCAGACTCTGCTTCTGTGTCTCTGGACATCACTTCTTCTCAACCTAGACCTAAGTATTAATCCCGCCAACTGGACTGCAGAACGCGGGTTCACTAGAGCATAGGATTTATTCCTGCTGAGTAGCGGAGTAACATTTCTACCCGAGTGAGCCACTTAACAGAAATTTCATTAGGGAGAAAGGTCACCTCCCTAATTTCCTCTATAAATCTAATAGGACTATAGACAAATGTATTTCTGTATCTGAGAAATGGCATTATAACTTTACTTGAATGTCATAGCATTGTGCACTGTGAACAAGGCAAGATGAGAGCAGAGAAATTTCCTTTCATCCGAGGCTGTGATTTTCCCCCCATAATAACAGCTAGTATCTTTTTTTTTTAATATCCCCATCCTCCAACTTTACTTCACGGTTTTGTATTGCTTGAGCTTAGTCACAAAACCGTGATGTTTATATTTTGGAAATTCAGGTGGGAAGAACAACCTCCATGAATTTTAAACAGGTAAATCTGTTTGTTAGAGAGGGCAGAGGTGGTTGATTGCACATGTTTTCCTAGCAGTTGCACATGCCATCTTCGTGCCTGTGTCACTTGACTTTTCTGCAGGACAGAGAGTCTCACAGAGAGGGAAAATGCATGGCTCCAGTCAGGGGCACACTGTGCCCAAAACATGTGCCGACAAAAATGCCTGTTCTGCTCCCTGTCTCTTTTGGGATTGCCTAAAATGTAGGGTGTCTCAGATTGTTTGCCTTAGTAGCTTAAGTGTGCATTACAAAATCAGCTTTTATGTTTCTTTTTAAGTTTATAGAAGACAAAACAGCTGGGTAGGGCGGGGCAGGGTGTGTCTGTGAACACACACTCATCTGCTGCTTTGGTGGCCACTCTCCACCTGGCTCAGGAGCTACCATGGCACTCACAGAAGGGGCTTGGAGTTAATGGCTGAATTTCTTTCACCTGCAGGTGCTCACTTTCCTTCTCAACATGTTTAAAACTGGTTTCTAGTCAGGAGACTTTTCGTAACACTGGTCCTGATCGTGCCTGAGCTGTTCAAGCCCTCACTGCCAAGTGAGCGTTCGCTCCACTTTCATTAAAGAGAAACAAATCAGAACAACACAGCTGGAGCCAAATGCAATTGACTACAGGCTTAAAAGTGAAGCTCTGACATCCCACGTCCTCCCCCTTCCTCCCTGGGGGCTCTGCTTTGGCCCAAGCAGGAAGCACAAGCAGGCAGCTTGTTCTGAGTGTGCTGTGGCTGGAGCGTGACCAGCCCATGAGGGCAGGACGCAAGAGGTGGGGAAGGGTCAGCCGACCCTGTTACTGCAGCAGCACCTTCTCTTTTCTCCCCCACAGAGCCCGGGGGATGTCATCAGAAGGGGCTGCAAAGGGATGCTACAGACAAATTTGCTGATGAGCAAAGCCACTTTATGCCTTTCACTTTCATTAGCTTTTATATGAAACATGTCCTGTTATGTTGTGTTAGCCTAAGAGTCCTCAAGCTCCAGCTTAATTGAACTGGCTGAACTTAATATTGACTTTATGTTCAGTGTATTTTCTTTTTGCTCTGCTTATAAATGGGGATAAACATGGATTTCATGTTCATGTCTGTCTGTCTTCCTCACTCATACACCTATTAAACATCGCTTTGGAAGGCCATTAGATACCACTTTAATGTTAAAAGAAATTACTAAGCAATTGTCCATAATGAGGTCATGTTCTCAAAACCTTCATGATGGTAGATAAATGTAATTTACATTTCTACAAGTATGTCAAACAGTAGGGCAGCAGTGTTTAAGGTGTTCCTGGTCCAACCTGCTATGATGAGGCTTTCACGGGTACAGCTGCTGAGGGAGAGGATATTTAAAGCACTTTGTCACAAAAATATTTTGATTTTAAGGTGGGATAGCTGACCAAGTTGCAGCCAGACTTCAGAAAGGAATATAGGTGGCATGTGAGGGGGTCTTATCTTAGCCCAAACCTGCTGTTGAAGTGAATCCACGGTGCAGGGAGGTTGGACTCGATGATCTCCAGAGGTCCCTTCCAACCCCATATCATTCTGTGATTAAGTGAGCTGTTGATCATCAGCCACAGAAGGAACCAGCCCTCCCCTAAGCATTAGAGAGCCTAACAGCTAGGAGAGGAACCACACTCATACTGTACTCTACAGTATGTGTTCAAATCTCCTGTGTGTATATATTCTAATGTATACCAAGGCTTTTAGAAATAGAAGGTTGTCATGGAAATTAATTAGGCTTCTGGGAGATCTGCATAAGTGCTTTTGAAGCAGTAGAAGCAAACTTAGAATGATTTATTGTTAATAAAAGAAAAGTGATAACGTTTCCTGTTAACTTAGTTACTAAACTAGCCTGGTACTGTATTCATTTGCTTCTTAGCTTAAGATGTTTGTCAACTTGATAGTTAAGGATGTTTTAATGGGATGACATTAGAGTAGCACAGAGTGTGTTAATATTTCATGAATAATAACTTCAGTATTTCTACATCTATCATCCGGGAATATGAAAGGCTAAGGTTAACCCACCAGAATAAAGTACACTTTGCAGCATCTTCTGCCAGCTATTAACAGCTAGATTAATTTGGTGGCTTAAGAAAAGGAAAAGAATCTAGTGAGCTTGGGGAGTGGTTACCAAAGATAAGGTCCTGGGGATTAAACTTTTCTGTTGTTGTTTTTCCCACGCTAACCAGGTCCTGCCTCTGCAGCCACAGGGCAGAGATTTTCTTTCCCGGAGCACTTACCCGTCAGTGCTAATACAGTTTGTTAAAATTATCACCTTGGGTTTGTCGGGTTTTTTTGGTTGTTCAAGCACACAATGTTTTCTATAACTTCAATGAGGCTGTTAGAATGCCAAACCTAATGAAAGCATGTTTAATTAGGGAATATTGCTTTGATGAAAGAACATTCAACTGGAGCATGGCCTTTCTTCTGCTGGGATGTGCCCTATTGCAACCATCGCAGCACTGATGGAGAAAGAAGGGCTGGGACTACAGAAAGCAGCCGGGCACAAGCCCTCTCTCTAAGTAGCATCTACTTTTGCCACTGTCAGAGGCAGAGCACTGGGCTGGATGGACCACTGCTCTGACCAGCAGGTCTGTCTGCTCTTCTGAGTCAGCCACGCTAATGGCTACGACTTGAATTTGCCCAGGTCCCCTCTGTTGGCTGTAAGATGAGGGAGAAAATTTGACAGAGAGGACAGGCAGGTGGGATCAGGGGTATGGAAAGTAAGGAACATGCCCTAGGAACATAATTGGCATGTGTCACTTAAAACTGGTGTTTCCTGAGGAAAGGATGTGCAGAATGGCAACTGTGCAGCCAGACTGAGGAGGTAGATCCAGGACACCAAGCTCAGATCTGGCTCCTGCAGGCTGTCTCCTGTGCGGGTGGTGTGGGGCAGAGGAGTCAGGCTGTGACCTCTCAGACCTCTTACCTGCAAGGCCGTTCTTCCAGCTTCCCTCATCCAGCTGCTTTTTGTACTGTGGCTCTCACTTTCTAGTCCCTGATTACACTCACGAAGGTGAAATTTCTGGTGGCAGTCATTTGTCATTCTGCCAGCCCAAAGAAGTTCAGGGATTTTGCATTTTCATCTTAATAAGCTTATTTGTTTTTAGGAAGAAAATCTGTTATTCTCTTCACATCACACCTAATGTAACATTTAGGAGGAAGATATGTGCATGTCATGCTTTGCACTGAGCTAATGCCCCACCACAGCTGAAAGGTGGGCTCAAACCTCAGGTGCACCGTTTGGGGTGGTCATCTAATCCTGTACTGAGCTAATTCACCTGAGTCACAGAAAAATAGCCCTAAACAGGTAACAAACAAACAAACAAACAAAAAATCCAAATAGTGCTTGACAAGGGAACAGTAGAGAGCCAAGATACCCTGGCATGTGTAAGAGGAGGTACAAGTGGGGGCAGGACCTTTTCAGTTGCAGCTGCTATAGATTCCTCTGCTCCAACCTTGTAACCTGACCTTTACATCACTTCTTGCTTGTTGTGCTCCCCAGTGCTTCAGCAAAGCTTGACTGAAGCGGGGAGGTGTTATTCTTATCCTTCTCCTGATAGGAAGGACAGACATTCATTTGAGCTTGGGCAGCCATCCCTTCAGTTTACTGCGTCGTAGCAACTTTTGAAGCCACATCAACCTGTGTGTTGCCGGCTCCAGCGCTACTCAGCAAACTTGTTGCCACCATGTGTCACTAGGTTCAGGCTCAGACAGAAGGTCACCGCTACCTACCTATGCTGGCACTCAGCTGTCAGAAGAGATTACCCTTCATTTGTTACCTGCCCAGATACTACGTTTGCAGGCCTTCTTGGAAGTCTGTAATGAATTAAAAGAAAAAGCCCGTAGAATTCAATTATCGTGTTTCCCTTCCTACTTGCCTGTCAGGAAGAAGTGATTGGGGTTTGCGAGTGAAGCCTACAGAGATAGATACACAGGAAGAAAACCCTGCAGAGAAAATGGCATGTAACCCCCACATCTATGTGCCACACAGCCAAGAGGCAACATGCGCTGACTAGCTGGTGAACCTGCTGTGGTAAACTTCTGTGGCCAGATGACTGTGCAAGCAAGCAGTTCTTCTATGGACTGTCCAACAAACAGTCCCAAAATGAACTCTCAGACACATTTACAGTCCATCACAGTTGAGCATAACAGACTATTTGCACTTGAGCTATGGTCGTTTTCCAGGTCAGAAGCATTCTGGCTATTGCTAAACAGCATCTGCACACTGCCAAGGCCTTCTCCCTTTCTCATTCTGCCCTCACAGCTGAGGGTGGGCAAGAAGCTGGGAGACTGGGACAACTGACCCCAGCTGACCAAAGGGATATCCCATATACATGGTGTCAGCATCAGCAACAAGAGCTCAGGGAAAAGGAGAAGGAAGGGGGGATATCTGCGGTAACAAATAACCATCATGCATGCTGAGGCCCTGCTTTCCAGGAAATGGCTAAATGTCTGTCTGCTGATGGGAAGCAGTAAATTCATTCCTTCTTTTGCTTTGTTTTCACACACAGTTCTTTCTTTCCTTATTAAAGTGGTTTTATCTCAATACACAAGTTTGCCAGCTGCAGTCAACCCAGCACACTAGGTCAAGGGAAATCTGAGCAAAATTGGGTGGGACTACACAAATTAGACTCAGTGGATAATATATCTTTTTAGGAAAATACAGTGGGTGTGCCTTTAGACAAACACTAAATTGAACATGTAACACAGACTGTAAATAGCAAGGAGTCACTCAGAGAAGAGTCTGGGTTAGAGATGAGACAGACCAACCATTCAAAACATTCAGTTCCTCAGTACTGTACCATGTGGTTGTTGGTTTCAATAGCTTCTACCTCCTTTAAATAACGAGTCAAAGAGGTGTCTTTATTTTGCCTTTATTCTTAGGTCAAACAATATCATCACTGAATTGAAGAACGAGGTTACTGGTTGAAATACAAGTGCGGTGTGAGACAAATATGGAAGATAACACTTTGCAAATAAATTAATACAGAATAATTGTCGTTGCATAGTTCAGAAGTGAAAAGTAGGAGGCAGCAGTGCGCACGTGCTGTGAACTGACACACACCACCACGAGAACCGAAGTTCCTAGATGAACTCTTGCAGCTGCAAATAAAACAAACCAAACCAAAAATATCCCAAACCTTAGAGAGCGCTAACTATTAAAAAACAGGCAGAAAGGGAACTAATGAGCTTTTTTTTTGTTTTCCTTTTACTTTTTTTAACAGACCATGCTGCAGAAGGAGTGTTTTCTCTACAGACAGAGATGCTTTTAGATAATCTGCCTTGGCATCCCATAGCCTGTCATACCCGACTGTGATGCTCCTTTGTTGCTGCCCATCTGAAGGCCTATTACATTCTGTCCCTGACGAAGCTGCTCTTCTGAAAATCCTCGTCGATTCTGCTGGGCTTTCCTGTCCAGATGCACACAAAAAAGCAACACACACATATATCGTCATTCTGCATATGCCCAGAGGAACACAAAAAGCAATCTGAAACTGGTTCATGTTAACAGATGTGTCCCCTGTAATTCAGTATTTCATTTGCATCATCCCATGGGCTGGACAATACTGGCTGTGCTAATTGTCTTCCTGCAGTTAGAAGTAACGCTCTAGTCAAGTCCACAACACTTCAGGCTTTCAGCTGCTGGGACTTTCCCAGCAGCTCTGACAAGCAAAAAATTTATGTAGTGCTGTATGTAACAGGCATGATAGGATTGTCTTCAGTCCTATAGTGGTTAAAAACTGTAGTCCATGGAGCCTGACCAATGAGAACCTTACCTGAGCTGTCATATAAGTTGATACCCATTTAGAGAAACAGTACAAATTTGAATAATTTAACTCAGAGGAGTCAATAAAAGCTAAAAGTACCCAAAGAAACAATGCGACAGAGAAGTGACTTGCTCATTTTCGCAGAGTGGATGAGGGTTGCCTGAAAGGTAGAACGATTGCTCTCTTTCCTTTTTCAGGTCTCTCTCCTCTAAGCCAGAATCGGCCCTTTGCACCTGTGTCTTAATTGTATGACAGTCCTTTACCTTCTGTCAAAACATACCGACCACTTTTGTTTGGTCTCAAAAGCCCTTTACATCAATGAATCTTTGTTAGAGTTTAAAAGAAGACTCTTTTTCCTGAAAATAACACCAAGGGCAAAAGTGGCAGTTAAGAAGCAGCATGAAAGTATGTACTGTGCTACCTTGTGAGAAACTGCTCATCTTAGATTAATCTTTCATCTATACAAGGTGGGGAAAACAAGTCATTCACAAGGGAGAAGAATCAGCCTGATGCTGCCAAATAAGCCATAAGAATTGGCAGAGCCCCAGACTGAGGGAGGTTTTCAATCAACCACTCTACTCCCATCCAGGTACAATCCTTCTCCCTTTGGTGTCTGTTGGTCCTGGAATCAAGTTACCCCGAATATTGCATTACGATATCAAGTTACAACTACCCTTTTCTCCCCACCCAACCACTAGATGAGAATGCTAGATTAGGTGCCTGCTGTGATTGAAAACCATCAACATGATCTTCTCTGTGAGGGTCTGATCCTGTACTGTGCCGAGCACCCTGGCTTGAGTCCAAAAAAATCACTTGCTTGCTAGGTTCAGGGCATTCAGGAGACACCACAGAAGAGCCCATGTCTGCCTGAAAGTCCAGCAAACCAGAAAGGTCCAGAGAAAACCAGTACTGACCTGTCATTTTTCAGCATGGGTCTCCAGTGACAACGTATAGACTAACAAGAGGGCCTACAGAAGCCCATCACAGGCTCTCAGATCGCACAGCTCTTGCCAGAAAGCATGCTGTTTTGGAGGGAGGCACACAGAACTTTGTACGCCTCAGAAAATAACCCTCTCTCACTGCTGCTTAATTTCTTTTCCAGAATCCTTACACAGGCACCAAACTACTGCCAGGATCTCCGAGAGAGGATGTTTTTAGAACTACTTCTATTACATAACTCAATCTCAGGTTCACTGTGTCTGCCTTGATTTTAATTAAAATCCCAGGAACACATTCTATTATTTTTCTCTCTTTCCTCCTACAATTTTCAGCTGTGTTGTGAAGTAATTCCACAGAAAGTTGAAAAGGTGACTTTGAACAGGAAAAAAAAAAGAGAACTGCAGAGAAGAAACTGAAAGAGGGACCAAAGGGAAGTCTGGATATGCTAATAGAAGTCGACTACATGAACAGTTTGGATCATATAGTGTTATGTCACCTTTATAAGCACAGCATTTAGCATATGATGGTCTTACAGATAGCAACACGTACTTAGGATTTACTTTTAGGTTAGTGGAAATAGCCTTAACTGAGACAGTAGAAAAGTTGGAGAGGGCAAGTCTATTCCTGTCAGTGTCTCAACCCTATTTCAAGTTCTGTGGCATCGCGTGGCATCACCCTTACTGCAAACTGAGCCCACCATGCATATCTGTCACCTTCTAATGCGAGTTTTGCACTAGTGCTTGTGGCTGCCAAATCACAAGAGAACAGTCATGGGTATATGAACCTTGCTAGGGTGTGTAAGGAAGGCCTGGCAACAGAAAGTTAAATGGCTTAGCTTGTGTGGGGGTGTCTAAATCACTGTAGATCCCTGCATGGATACTCTCACTCCATTTAATCTAGACTTCTTTCAAGTTAACTTAAGGCGATTAAGAATCATCCTGAAAGCCCCGACTCATGACTAACACTGGGTGGCAGTGAGGGGGCTTGATCTGCCTGAAGGGATGGGTAAGCTACTCAGAAAAGAGCTCCTGATCTGCCATATGTTATTTCCTTATAGAAATAGCATCAGTTTTCCTTAAAGCTATGGCTATAAAATGCTACTTTAGGGACAGATGGATTGGCTATCCAAGCAGCACGGGCAGGACAGACAGCTAGGGGAGAAGGGAGGTGATCACATCTTCATTTGTGCCAACGAAAACTGTTCCCACCTACCATTGAGAGTCCAGATGAAAATTAATTTTTCCATGTAGGACTTTGTTTTAGTTACATAAAACAAATAAGCCTGTCTGGGTCATAGTGATTTCATGTCTGGTTTATATTAAAGCCTGTAACTGGATTTGAATTTTAAACCCAATTATATTCAGTAAATACAAATCTCTTTGTGGACTCTATTAAGTTAATTTAAAAAGATTCCAAACAAAGAACGCCTAGGAGTTTGCACTCATTCACCTAAAATTCAAGTCTCCCTCAGCCTCAGTTAAACCATCTCAAGGTTTAAGGAAAGCTAAGTGAAGTTTGCTTTGCTTTCGCTGAACCTCAGCTAGACATCAGAGAATTCTAGGAAACCAAAGACAAGCAGCCAGGACTCTTTTTGCTAACGTGTCTCAGACATTTCAGCACATGAAATACTCTTGGACTCCTGGATGGCGGAATCTCATGTCAATAATATGCCTGTGGGACAGGTGGGATAACTGTGGGAGGATTTCCTTTTCTTCCTGTACCCACTTCTGAGAGTCCTTAGCCAAAACAAATGGAATTTTAGAACAAATACATAGCTTTGCCAAGGCAGAGAATTCTCTACAGATAAGTGCTACTCCCCCCAAAAAGAGATGACTAGGAAATGAAATAATTTTTGGGTTGATGAAATGGAAACAGGCTTCCTGCCTTCTCTTTTTTTTGGTAAAGGGGTCACATTATGGGGGCTTATTGACATCTATGACAGCCTTGTCTTCATTAGCCTTTCTGTCTGTTATCTGATGTGAGGCAAAAGTATGCCTCTCCTACCAGTTACTCTTATGACACATTATCTCTATGGCTGCTGCCATTTTTGTTCCCTCTTATTCATAAGTGGATATAGAAGATTAGCTGAAGCGGCTAAACAGATGAATGTCATTGGTGCCTGAATTTCCGAAGAATCATTGCTATTCTTCCAAAGAATAAGAGTCAGGGGTAACGTCCGTGGACAAGAAAATTATGTCTCCTCTTCAGTGATCACACAGCAAGAAGGATAGGCTATGAAGGCGCCTGAAGCAGGATGCTGCACTCCTACCCATGTGTACTAGCAAAAGCCAGCCATTGTCTCCGGTCCCCACATGTGTACATGCATGTCCACACCAACACAGCCTGTAACAGCCTTGTTCAAAAAGGGTACCTCCAGGAGGAAAACAGAACTGAAGCCATGGGCAATGTGCTCCTCCATCCTGGTACCAGCAAGTGCTTTTCCAGCTCCAAGGCAGAAGGGTCACGTAAGCTGTGGTGAAAGGGGGCTACACGGAAAAGGCCGCAGCACAGCTGTGCTACACAGCTCCCACCTCCCCAGCAGACCTGGTGTAATTTTGGGCTGACAAGTTACAGTAAGCTGTGGACTTAACAGCGACACTGATGAAGCTGGGAACCAGTGAAGGTTGGAAAATGTTGCTGCCTGGCTGGTCTTTGCTCTCCTCCTCTAGATTCCTGAGAGAAAATGTCTCCATTACAAGGAAATTTTGGAAAGATTCTTTCCTTCCTTTCCCTTTAAATTTCCTTAAATCCTAAATGCACACAACATTATCAGTTTCCTTGGGAAGACAGGTCTAGGAAGCTGTGCTTTGGATTTTACCTGTGAAACCAAGATGGATCTCCTTTGTAGCAGCCGTCATCCTTGGTGACTGCCAAACTGCCCAGAGCCATTAAGGTTCTCTGCACTGCTGCCATGTCCTTCCCTAGAAAGCCAGACAGTGAAATTAATATAAGAAATCCTTGCACAAAGAATAGCTTGCCAAACTGATAAACACTTTTCTCCAATGTATTAACTCAGCTCCCCTGAAAAAGTGCATTAACAGCATTATAAATGCTATTTTACAGTTGATCAATAAATGTACTAACATGCAAGAGCTTACTAAAAGTCATCAAAGGGACAGCGTTAAAGTAAAATTTCACAATTCAGATATTTTCAGGTTTCTAGGCCCCTGGCCATTTTGATGCATCCCCCTATACTACTTGAGTCCTTCTAGATAATCCTTTTGGCAAAATTTTCTCCTCAGAAGAAATCATTTTGGCATACAAAGAATGGTATTATACTCAGTAAAAGATGGCTGAAGGAGAACAGCATGAGAAATAACTGCTGTGTCTCAGTTTCTTCACTTGTAAACTAGTAAGACTGATCCTGCCATTTCACTCCTGGTGTTTACAGCCAGTCCTTGTGCTAACAGAGCTAGAGCTTATGGCTATCCTGGAGGGCTCCTGGGCAGATAACTCATATTAGTCTTTCCCAATTTAACCATCAAATCACCTCCAAAACCCTCCAGTAAATTAAAAAAAAAAAAAAAAAAAAAGGAAAAAAAAAAAAGGACACAGACCTTCTTAAAAAAATAAGATTACTCCTTTTTGTTCTTCCCTTATACTTTGTCATTTGGTGTAAAAAGGACAGGGAACACAAAGACATCAGTCAGGCAGACTCTAACTATTACCAATCCAGACATGGTAACTTGTGGAAAACTTCCTACCAAAAAAGAGTTGTAGCATGTACTTCCAATTGTGTGAAGTGGTAAGTTGTTGAAAATTTGCCTTTTGCTTCTCCCTTGTTCTGAAATCCTTCCACAAGTGTTTCTGTGACTCCCCTCCCTTTCTTTCTCTTTTGGTCCTTCCTCTTTCTTAAAATAATTTATCGGATTCTGACTGTAAGTTCTTCATATGGGGAAATACACAATTCATAAACCCACGAGATACTAGAGACATGATGGTAACAGATTTCAGAAATACCTCCAGTAGACTAATATTAATAAAAATCGCTGTAAACGAGCTGGAGTGTAGAGGGAAGTGAGTGTTGCACATTCTGTGTTTATGCTGCGCATCACCCTGATTACAGGCAGGCACACTTCAGGGCTTGGGTTCATACAAAACTAAACGCGTAACACACTGACGAAGACACCCCAAAGCTGAAAACATCTAGCAGCTTCCAACTGTGGCC
Organism: Thinocorus orbignyianus; assembly: GCA_013400375.1. Lineage (NCBI taxonomy): Eukaryota > Metazoa > Chordata > Aves > Ciconiiformes > Thinocoridae > Thinocorus > Thinocorus orbignyianus. The sequence goes on from VXBW01003039.1 coordinate 100,854, forward strand.
GTCATTACAGCCTATTAAAATTTATAGCAATCCTATCTGCAGGGGATGGTTTGCTCAGAAAATAAACTGTCGGCCACCCAGAACCCTCTCAAATGGGGTACCCGCTTAAGAGAGCGGCTGAAGAGCTGACATCTCATGCACGTACACAGGCACACATGGAAAAGCGCAAGGCAGAGACACCCAGAGCTCCCCGAAGCAGCAGATGTACCATATGCTGTAACAGATGCCTCATACAACGTCCTTGGGATGCCTCACATAGAACGAAGAGCGCGGCAATTGACTGGGATGAAGAGGGATGAGAAGAAGGATTTAAAAGTGAATGAGCTGAATAATGACGGCAAGCACAGAAAAAAGAAAAAGAAACAAAAGACGGGTAACAAAATATGATCAGCCTGGAGCCATCTGGCAGCCCCCCCACGCTTCACACTCAGCTCTGTTTTATTTGTCAGTGGCGAGTGGGAGATGCTGCAGGGGAACAACAGACCGAGTGGGAGCCAAGTGCCACGTGACAAAACAAAGCCACGGCCAGGGTTCTGTTTTCCAGAGCCTCCTTGTTGCACATGAGGGGTGCTACGAGTGAGAGAAGACCCCAAATCCACGTGGTCTTGTGACGCTTGCCCTCTTCCAGCAAAGGATACAAGGGGTTTGGTGGTCAGCACAAAAAGGGCTATGAAATTTTTAAAATTTCCACTGAGAAAGTCACCTAACACTGCAGCCACCTGACAACAGGGATAATCTGCATCCTCTGAAGCCAGACTTGACTCTGGCATTGCAGAAAATTGCAGTCAGTGCCTTCCCCTAGCTCCAGTACTTGCTCACTGACAGCCACGTGGGCTGCCTGCCCGGTCCCCAGCCTCAGCCTCCCTCAATCATATCGCAGGGACCCACGCCGATGGCATTTCTTCTGCATCTTCAATATCATTTGAATAGCACAGTGTCATAGAGGATCTATCTTGGCATTGCCTGTAGAAGGAGAAAGGGTTTTCTGGTCACTTCTCATGGGAAACCTTTCTCTCTGGGGATGCCTGGCCAGAGAGGGCCTTTTTCTCCAGGTCCAGAAAGAGGAAGGCTCAAACCCAACACTGCTCTGCACAGTATTCCTGAAGTGCTCTTTTGTAAAGAACAAGGACCCAGAGGTACAGCTGCCTCTTGCCTGCCTGGAAACATACCAGCAAGGGATCTGTAAAAAACAGCATACATAATATCTTGGGCATGAATTAGGGAAAGCTGCTCAGCACAGTACTTTTAAACAAGAAAGGACTGAAAAGAGGTGATATTTCTCCTGGACCAAGAAGTTGCAGAGACAAGGAAAAGTGCACCAGATGGACTGAGTGAGTTCGAAACAGCCAACAGCAGATTGCATCCTAAAACATTTTCATTAATCATTACTAAGAATTTCAAAGCAAAAGCTCTTGCAAAACAATTAGCGTCAGACAAAAGCTGTTTTTCAGTCACACATACTTTTCTTTCCCTATAAACGTACATTGACAGCTCCTCTCTTTCTAAAGAGGTTATGGCCTGAAGTGTTAGGAGTGCTGTAATTATTAAAGAGTGAAAAAGAGACTGTCCCTTCTGTCCAGCTAATGCATCCAGGTTCAGACGATGCAGCCCTGAAGCAATACAGATGCTAGAGGTCAGAGTTATGGTTAGACACAAAAAGCCTGTGGTGACTCACTGCTGGGGAGACATACTGTTTTATCTCAGCACTGAAATGAGCAGCAGGAAGGGTGAAAAGGCAGTGAGAAAGTGAGGAGACACAGGCTAGTTTTGCAAACCCCCAAAATAGCAGCGGAGAAAAGTCTTGCATGTCTCCTTCCTAGGCTGTGAGTCGTGTTTTGACTTCCTGTTCTCTGGAAGTTACTAGCTTTCTTCCTTAGGTCTGTCGAGAAAAGGTGATGAGTGAAAGGAAGAGAAATGAGAGAGCCACCATCATTAGGAGCTTTTTGTCTCCAAAGCAAGTCCTTTTCATCGTAAGGATCAATGTACCGTACTTTGATTTGCATGGTATCAAGCCATTATGAGATGCAAAAGACTGCAAAGAGCAGCATCTGAAATGAGCTACTATCGTCCCTCACAAGATAGATGAGCTTCTCTTTCAGTAGCCTTCTAGACCGAGGGGGGAAGGGTGTTCAGGGAAGTGAAAATCCCTATATTTACCAGTAGCTTGGATGAAACACTAAAGACTGAACTGGAAGAAACAAACCTGTCCTTCTGCCCAAAAGTAGGATTTGTCAAGCAAATCTGGCACCCTGGGAACATTACAGATCCCAGTAACTCCATCTCAGCTGTCAGTATATCCTTCCTCTCTAACCCATCTGCAAAGGGCCTTGTAGTCTTTCGTTCCTCAAGCTGTCCTTCAGGAGAGTGATCTCTTCCACATTTCCTGACAGCCTGTGAAAACAGACCCCACTTTTTCGCCCCATGCGTGTTCCTACACAAACTATACGACCAGCTCTCTTGATGGATTGTTTTCCTCTTTCCACTGTTTCATTCTCACGGCAGATTTTTGTCCCTTTCACTACCCTACAGCTGTCCTAGTTCTGAGCCCTCACACAAAGCATTTCTCATCACTTTGTCCAGAGAGATGCAGGATATACAGCTTATTTGGTCAGAGCACCAGCAAGAGACGCATCACCCACAGAGACCAGCCATACAAGTGCACAAATGACTCAGCTCAACAGGAACTAGAATATGCAGTTTCCCACTTCGAGCATGGGACATAGACAGCCTTCACCTGGACTACTGCAAAACCACAGGGGCACTCTGAATTTTTTTTTGCTGTTGCCATAGTGACCTCTATTAAAAGATTGTATGCTTAGAGAGAGAGATGCTCAGCTAACATGGTGATAGCAGTGAGTTCTGCTTCTTGCTAGTCAGAAATGAGCTCTCATAAGATTAACAGAGACATACACGCTCCTGGGAAGGCGTTTTATAGCTCTAATTTAAGCTTTGCGTATAATTTGAAACCTGCAATAAAATCTTGTCATCAGAAAATAAGGGGTTTCCATAGTTGCTATTAGAAGCTATTTACTTGGAAATAACTAGCATAGAGAACATTTGTTTTAAGACGTCTGAGGATTTCTATCAGAATGATGGGCTTTTGGATAACACATGAGCTTGGAAAGGCTCTGTTATGTCCTCAGGGCAAGACAAATCCCTCAGAGGAGATAATGCACCACAGGAAGAACATGGTAATGAGGTAAGGCAAACAGAAACAAAAGATAATTACATTAGAGAATATGTCTTAGACAAAATGCACTGTTACAACACATCAAAACAAAGTAAGATGAAGACTGCAAGCTGACTTCCAGTTTATTATTTTTACCTTCCCATAAATCCACTGTCTGGAAAATATCTGTTGTTCTTACTCCGTAGATTTCAGCAGCTTTTAAGAACTGAGAAATTTGTTCCATCTGCTTGAAAGCCATTTTTGATTCAGAGATCTTTGCAATGGGCTCGTTTCCCTTTGGATGTAAACTGTTTATTAACTTGCATAACAGCTGAGGGATAAATACAGAAACAAAATTAGAAAGCAGTCACCAAACTAGAAGGCAATTTCTGCACATAAAATGATGCTGCAAAAATGCTTTTGACCTGGCCAGTTTGTGTCAGGGACATAATTTCTTCAATTAAAAAAATAAAGTAGTGAGTTGATAATAATCAAAGTATATTAGAAATGCTTTAAAGCTTTCATCAACTGATGGCAATAGCCTAAGCATATAAATCCTAATCTGCTAGAAACAACAAAGCAATCACTGGTAAAGGTTATATAACGACAGAGAAGAAACCACATGCCTGAGCCAAAAAAAAAAAATAAGCAATGTCAATTGAAATATTGTTAAAGTCACTTTGGCAGAGATTCAACGATTAGCGTATTCTTACAGCCGACTGCAAACAGCAGCATCTGCCTGTTGTTCAATAAACCAATGGAATACAATGTTTTAGCTACAGAATTATTCCCAAGAAGAAAACAGTTATGACATAATCCTATCCTTCAAATTTCCTATATCTCTTCACCTTTCCTTGTCAACACTGATTATTTCTTCAAGAGAAAAGTTTACATCTGATTTTAGAACAGATCTCACTTAACTGTATAAGAAAAGGGATGCTGAGGGAATGAGTCATAGTCATATATAACATGCATGACTCATAAGAATCAGAAGTACTGTATTAATTCCAGTGCGCTAGTAGAATAATTATCTTCTGAGATAAAGATCTCTGGTCACAAAGAAATAAATCAGGTAATAAGACATATATTTCTGCATTGGCCATGAGCTCTGACCAATTTAGCCAGATGAAAACAGAAAAGAAGGACGCTGCATATAAACACATGCAAGTATGTAATTGGCCAAAACACTTACTGTTCCATCCATCAGCCAGGTTTGAAAATGTTGCCTTCCAGGAGGAGGGTGCTCTATCTGTTCTCCACACTGTACAATAATCCAGTTCACCAGCCTAGACTCTAATTCCGGGTCATATTTCTGTTCAATCTTTTCCTGAACTTCTCGGCTTAAGCCATAGCTTGGTCCTCTGTTAGCCATCTCTGGAACCGAAGCAGAACTTACTTAGTGAGTAGAGTCCTGATCTGCAGCTTTGAAGTACGCACCGGGAAATTAAAGAATAAAAGAGTCAGCAGCCTGCCCTATATGTTAGACAGTTGAACAGATGTTCATCAACAGTGAAAGTAACTGTATGGCACCGGTTATAGCTGTTCTGCAGAACAGGGGAGGGATCAACGAGGGAATATCCTTTTCCAAAAGCACAAATCAGCTACAACATTTTTATAAAAAAAAGAAAAGAAAAAAAAAAAGGAATAAACAGTAGTCCCCCCCTGCCCAACCACAAAAACAGAAGACAGACAACATTTAAAACAGAGTAGGCTTTAAAGAGAGGCTTCTGCTATGTTTACAGAGAACACAATAGAGATCTCAGATCAATGTTAAAGCTGCCTGCAAATCCAAAAGCACTTTAAAATTGCCTACCTAATACTTGCTAATAAGAAGGCGGCTGTACATGGGAGCCCAAGCAATCCGATTAAAGGTGCAGTCAGGGTCTTCCTCAGCAGAGATGCAGGGATGGATATCCAGAGATCAGCAAATAGAAAAGCGTTGACGAATTTAAGAGACCAAGGCTGCCACAATGCCCTGCTGCTGCTGCAGCATCGTGCTTTGAAGAACAGTGTATTGATTTGATTTTCCTCACATATGAGGAGGGTCAAAGCAGGGGCGTTGCTAAGAGCCATTAAAGAGGCCTGCCTCCTCAGTCACAGCCTGGGGATCCTGTTTATCTCGCCCATCTGCAGTCTGTTTTCATGCCTGCTTCCTCAGCCCCGCGCTGTTCATCCTACAGGCTCAGTTTTACTCCACCTAGGCTGCACCAGCCCAAGCAGCATTGAGCATCCCAGTGCCAGACAGGGAGAAATACAGACAGAAGGACTTCACCAGACTCTGTTAAATGAAGGTTAATAGAAATTACTACACGTCAGCTATTTTTAATCACAAAACTGAAGTAACACCTTTTCCTCCCTTCTGCATCACAATGCTAACACAGGCTTGTAGTAGGAAAAATAATTTCTCCTCCTCCTTGTTCAACTGTGGATAAAAAGTTTCAATGAGGAGACAACAGGATGAAGAGTCAAGAAGGAGAAGAAAGGTAGCAGAATATTATTATCAACCAATCATTAGTACATATCAGGCTATTTTTAGGGCAGTAGCATCCTGAGAAAACAAATTGAAACACTAAAACCAAGGAGAAATCACTGAAAACTAGCAAACCTAGCATAAAACACAAGGATCACATTTTCTGCTAGTATGAGTCAGCATACCTCCAGTGACAGCAAGGAGCAATGCCCATGTACGGCAGTTTAAGTTTTGATCATACCACTGCAGTGGTGGGAGAGGAGAGAGGGAGCGTTAAGACAAGAGACTTTTCTCCCAGTCTCATTTGCACAGGTTTATCCTTCATTAAATGAAGTAATTTTGCTCCTTTCCCAGTTGCATCAGACTTTGTCAAACATCTTTCATCCATCCTGTATTGTCTAACCTGTTAAGAAATAGTTCCTTTTTGGCAAACAATTCATATGAAAGGAGGATGATAAACCTGAGGTGGATACACAATCAGCTTCGCTAATATAAGTCCTCCTGTTGTGTTTGTAACAAATAAAAAAAGGGGGAAAGGAATACAGCTCCTCGTGTATGTACCTCATAACCGCTTCCTCACTCATTACTTCCTCATTTTAAAACCATGAATTCTCAGATTCATACAGCTTCGGATGCTGCTGGGCTTGAGCCGACTCAAGAGATAAAAAATTTAATAGATGACCCAATTCATCCACAGGCATTTCATTTAGTCCTTTCTCTTCACTGCTCTGGTAGTTTTTAAAACCCTAGGAAACATTTGATTACATAACTCAGAGCATGCTACGTGACAGGGCCCCCACTTGAGCACTTTCCATCCCAGTGAACACGCTGTTGAAGGCACAGCAAACGCGCAGGAACCAAGACTGCAGACCTGGAGATGAGAGGAGGAGTAGAAGGCAGGACATGAATTTGATGTTCTTTCCATTCAAGCAACGGTTAAGGGCTGGTCCTCATACTCTTTGGCCAGTCCCACAAAGAATACGATGCTTTATTTTGCACTTTCATATCCTTTTGTGTGCTTCTGCTTAGAAGGGAGCTACCTAGGCTGCTTTGTCACAGCAGGGTGTTCAGTGCTCACTAGTGATGAGATTTCATGAAAGCCACCTACCTTTGCATCAGTCTCTAACCCCGTTTCAAGGGAAGGGATGAGTAATTTAACTTTCCTAAGCTGTAGAGCAGAGGTCTCCCCCTTCACAGATGTTGGCTATGCAACCTGTTCTCAAGGGACCGTTCGTTACTGTGAAAGCTGAAAACCAAGCTTGTCCATCAATATCAATTTTTAATAAGGATTTGAAAACCAGGAAAGCTGCAGAGGATTGGAAATACGCCAGCCTCTCCCCTC
>VXBW01003040.1:0-22421 GCA_013400375.1 Thinocorus orbignyianus
GGGAGGTACCCAGCCTGGGTGGGGCTGAGGGGGCTGCGTCAGAGCTGTGCAAACACCGCCGCTATTTAAGGGGCCGGGGCTGAGTCGCCCCTGAGTTCCCCTCCCTGCCTTGGGTACACCGCGGGCTCGGCTCCCTCCTCGGGTACCACCTCGGGAAGGTAAGAGCATCCCCCAACTCCGGCTGCATCCCTGCTGGGCTTGGATGGGGGGTTACCTGTGCGGGCGCTCTTGAAGGCATATCCTGGCGGAGGAAAGGCTCCTGGGTCCGGGAAGGCAGAGGAATTGAGGCTGGGGGGTGCCGGAGGGGTCGGTCGGTCCGTTTCGGAGGGTTTGCGGGGCTGTGCGGTGGGAGAGAGCACTCCTCTCGAAGGAGCGACTGCCGGCGATGTGAGATTTGGTGGCTGGAGTCGTTGGGATGTAGATGAATATCTCTCTCTCTCTATATATATGCACATAAAAGACTCAGGTCGGTTGTAAAGGTACCTCCGTGGAAAGGATGCAACGCACCTTTGGTTTCTAAGTGCCAAAACCTATAAAAAATAACCAGGTACACTGCTGTTAACCACGCTGGAGTGACATTGTGACACTTTTCATTCGTCTCCTAACAAGACCAAAAGAACATATTTTGTGCATGGCAAAGTTTTTCTTTCTGGTGTATGTGGTGGGCAAGGAAACTGAGTTTTCTCCTCTTTTAAAGTGAAAATACTGTGCTTGGTCTACTGTTCAAAAACTTAAACGACTCAAAAATTCTCACGTAGATGGAATAATTCATGTATATTCATAAGGAGAAATTACCCCTATAGCATTATATAAGAGATGCCTCTTTTTTGTTCCCCTAAAAACTGAGAGTAATTTCTGTGTTTCCAGAAAAATATTATTTCAGCTTCTATGATAAAACAATCTAGTAAATGACATTGTTTTGTCTAATACTTGTTTAAGAAAGCTGTAAAAATATTTACTACACTTGAATTTTCTTTTTTCTTCTTTTCATGAAGAGTGTTCTTAAGTTGCACATTATCTCTTATAGCTCTTAACGAAGCAGCTTTTACCACCAGCTTTCAGATTAAACACTTAGGGGGAGGAGAGAGGGCAGGGTGTTAGATTTTGGGGTTTTTCTCCCCTTATGATAACTTTTTGTTTTTCTTTTCCGCGTATGATGCGGTGAAGCCTCTTGAACACTAAAGTTCATCCCAGTGAAGGGTTGATGGAGTAAAGGCTCTTCATAGGACTTGTCAAAACTGAGTATCTGGAATAACAGCAGTTTTTAGTCCAACAGCAAAATACTGAAGTATTTCAATCCCAAGATTTTTCGCAGAGCTGGATTCCTCTCCTTTAAATTTTAATGACCTACAGCTTCCAAAAAAGAAAAGAAATAAGAATTGAGTTTATCAAGGAGATATAGAATGTGCTACAATGAATTAATGTTCTTCTTTGTATCAAGGGATATTTAACTATTTGCATACATGTTTTCCAAATTAAGACTGATCCCATAGTTACCTGCCTTAAAGAAATCCTTAACCCTGGTTTGCTCAGAAACCAGCAGCCTCAGTGGAAGATGGGGTTAGGGACAACATACGCTGGAGTAAACCTGGTCATTTTAACAGCCTGTCTTTCCTTTTCAGCCCAGCAATGTACAGTGGTATATGTATCTGCCTGTTCCTTGCTATGCTCTCCGTGAGCTCTTTGGGACAGCAAACTGTGGGCTCACATAATGGGAATCCACTGGCTGCTGAGCTCCAGCAGAGCTTGACAGAACAGCACCGGCACATCCGTGCCCCTTCATCCACTGGCCCCCTGAAATCTGCATCACGACTGGATGGAAGCATTGAGCAGAGAGCTAACATCGGCGCTTTGTTGGCCAAGTACCTCCAGCAAGCCAGAAAAGGTACTGATTATCACTACTTCTGTGTCAGTGGAATTTCCTGCAGGGATACCTAGGTGTTAGGATAACCCTGTCATCATCTAGCATGAATTCCTAGGGAAGATAAGGACGTAGATTGTGCCTGGTTATTCCTGAAGTAGAGAACATTCTCTTACTGAGAAATTCCCCCCAAATAGGTATGTACATAGCAGCCACTGACTGACAGCCTGCAGACAGGTAGTTGAAGAAAATGTAACCTACCTGTCAGGTCACAGTTCAGCTTTAACTTTTTTTTTTTAACTTTTTTAAACATATTTTCACAGCCTTATAATTATTTTGGTATTATTTTCAGCATGTCACATCTCAGATAAAATAAGTAACTGCATTTCCTTCAAACTTTTTAATTTAGTTAACACCCTCCTTCCCTTTTTATAAGTTAGAAGAGCAGGAAAACTTTTCTGAGGCTAAATACAGACCAAATGGCTAACCTCATCTCAGCCAGAAATACCTGTACCAGGGACATCTTCTGAATATTGGATTACCCATGTATTTGTTCCCAGAGGAAGTTCCGAAGGAAGGAAAGCTCTTGAAAGATCAGCACTCAGGTTTCTGAACACAATATCTAAAAGCAGTGATAAGTACAAGCACGTATGCTTAAAACCACATCAACTCCTGATAAGTTTTTGGTTCTAGGCAGCCTTGGAACGGAATCTTGCAGTTACTTAAAGCCTCCATGGCACTGCATTTGTAACAAGGGCGTGAAGCACCAGTAGAGTAGTGGAATTAGAGGGCTTCATTCTTATCGGGTGATTTATTAATCACCAGAGGAAACAATTGTATTACGTACCTGACTTAGCAAGAGAAAGAGTAAAGTTGTCCCTCTTGACATCAGAGCATGTGCTTTCCATAGACACCAACACGTGCTGCCAGTGAAACAGAAGGATCCAAATAATTTCCCACTGAATCCCCCCCCAAGAAAACATTTTTCCTTTTGAACAGTCTCACCTTTATTGCTTTTTATCTCAATAGAGTAACACCACAGGCAGGCTAATTGCTGTAGCCTTCTGCCTGCCAGCCTCAACAAAAGCCACCACACAAATCTTGTTTACCTGGGATAGCTTCACTCCAGTCTAGCCGCTGTACTGCAGGGAAGGAGGACACCTGAGAAGCAAAGAGGGCTGAGGGGAGGCCAGTAATGAGGATTAGCTGGACATACAGACATTGAGAAATTAATTCACTCCCAGTCCCAGAATGTACTCAGGGTAAAACTCACTTTATGTGAGAGCTTTCTCTTCTCCTGTCTCTCCACAAAACCTTAGGCAGATCGTTTAAACCTCCTCTCTTGAGCCTTGCTGCTGACCTCTGTGCTAGGTGTAAGCTCACTGTGAGTTCTGAGGGCATCTGCAATTCAGAGATGCCCCGTGTATTTTCTGTATGACATATGCAGCCATACACATTCAGCTGTGTGTGCAGGATGGGACCAAATCAAACCACAAAACCAGAACCATTTTTAATATGGTCTGAGAGACTTCATCCCATGTTACCAATTTGCACAATATCCATTAAAGACCTTACTTCAGTAGTTCACATAATCCAGTGGAAAGAGAATTCAGATAGGAAATTCCACAATTCAGTGCTGCAGTTAAAGCTGTTCTGAATGAGAATCTTCCTGCAGGAACCTACAAAACAGAATCCTTGTTACCTTTCCCCTGTGTAATCATTGCTCACCTACATGGAAACCAAACTCCTCATTCTAGTTTACGTAGCCATTAGATTCTCTTAAATATTTGGCTGACACTTCCAAATAGCCAAATCAGAGGGAGTGGGAGAAAACACTTTGGATTTAAGAAGTCTATTGAGTAAGTATTAATACGAGGGAGAATTTCCTGCGTAGTTGTTAATTGACATATGTAATTAACTCTACAAAGTGACTGTTAGCAGATGATGGGATTCTTGTGACATGGACTCTGGTGTGTAGATGTACTTGGTGGTTACAGAAGAGAAGATTCTCAGGGACAAACAGTATTTACTTAGTTTGTAATGATACCTACTGTGTTCCCATCAAAACATTACAGTCTCATTTAACATACAGATTCTGGGCAGTGTTTCAGAAATCTCTGCAGAACATTCACTTCTGCATTGGTCACTTGTAACCTGTCTGAACTGTAACACTAGAAAATTCCATCTAAGGGGAAAGAGTCAGGGCATTTGCTGGTGTTAACGATCGTCATTGATGACATTTGCCCTTGTTATTAATAGAAAGGCTGATTTTGGGCAGTATTTCCAGTTAAAACAGTGAGAGAGTTAAATTCTCTCAAGAGGTTATGCTAGATGGCAGCCTTTGAACCAAACTGCTGCAGCTTTTGGATGCATTTCTATAGGTCCACCAGCCTGAGAAGTCTCCTCATACCAACATCTGAGAGATGGTTCTGCGCTGCCTCAGCCCTGCCTGACTGTAGTGCCAACTTAATTATGTATTTTAAATTATGAATGGGGATTTCATGGATTTTGAGTGTTTAACAGGAGACAAATATTGTTGTCTAGAGATAATTAATTTTTTTTTTTTTGCTATTTTGTTTTGTCTAAAACATGGCTGGTATCTTTTTTTTGGTACACTTAACTCTTCCACCCCTCTGCAACCACTAACAAAACAAGGCTTTGGTTTTAATGGATCATGTTCATTATAAATCATTCTGTGAGGAAAACCTTGCAATATAAAAGCACAGAGTCACTGAAGTTTCTTTAAAACACAAGAAACCATAAGGAAAGCAGTTTCTTTCCTTTGTGGGGTTTGTTTGGGCTGCTTTTCCTTTTTGATCAGTTCACATATTCCTTAAACCTTGATCTGCACTGAATCTGTCCCTTCCTAACTCGAGGATTAAGCTCAATCTAATTATTGACAATTTTGCCTGTTTTCAGGGAGCACAGAGAGAAGTAATTTACTTTCCCCTGCTTTGTAGTTACGTAATGTGGTGATGTCAAAAGAGAGGCTGACATCCTGTATTTTAAAGCATAAATTCTCTTTGCAAATGATTTGCATCTCTCTGATGCCCTGATGGAGGATGACAGGAAGTCTAAGGCAAGATCAGCATCCAGCTCTGCTGTGGAAGGAATTATGAAAGCTTTGGATAAGCAATGAAAATACCACTGACGTAGCAATAAACCCTGTGTAATTCCAGCAACACACAGCTCTAACTCAAAATTCCAGAGATTTCTCGATTTGAGGACTATTCCCCCTTCTCCACAAAAGCTGGGATTCATAACTCCGCCGTGTTTGGAATTGAATTTGCACTGCAGGAGCTCCTGTACTTACCTTTATGGCTCTTGAAGCAGCACAGGATGGTGGTGGTGTCCTGTCTTGGGCCAGAGCGTGCTCGTTCTGCCTCTAGAGCAATTCTCCCAGTATCAGTGAGCAAGGGGGTGAGCTGATACTGGGAGGAGTGAGAAATGGTTTGGACTTTCTCTTTCCAGTGAAATAGAAAGGAGGAGGGAGAAACGCATCTGCAATCCTTCCTGGCAATCAGGAGGGAGAAAAAGATCTCTTTATTTTACAATAAAAACCCAAACTGCTTTCAGAACGTTGCCCATAACACTCCTGTGATGTTTTCCCCACCACACAGCAGTGGTGGTACACGGCCTTCAGCCTTCCAGGATCTGAAGGGAGCTCCAGGAGAGCTGGGGAGGGACTCTTGGTCAGGAAGTCTAGTGACAGGACGAGGGGGAATGGTTTTAAATTGGAAGAGGGGAGATTGAGATGAGATCTTAGGAAGAAGTTCTTTGCTGTGAGGGTGGTGAGGCACTGGAACAGGTTGTCCAGGGAAGTTGTTGATGTCCCATCCCTGGAAGTGTTTAAGGCCAGGCTGGATGGGGCTTGGAGCAACCTGCTCTAGGGAGAGGTGTCCCTGCCCAGGGCAGGGGGGGTGGAACTTGATGCTCTCTAAGGTCCCTTCCAACTCTGACTATTCTATGATTCTATGATTCTAATTCAGGAAGCTCAAACTATTGCAGGTGCCTGCTAACGAGCACAAAACAGATCAGAAAATGGATAAAGCTGCAAAACGTGTTTGCTTACTCTCTGTTCTCCCAAATATTTTTTCTTTAGGCCCCACTGGAAGGCTCTCTGTTATGGGAAACAGGGTACAGGGCATTGATCCTACGCACAGGATAAATGACAGAGACTACATGGGCTGGATGGATTTTGGCCGCCGCAGTGCTGAAGAATACGAGTACTCCTCCTAGAGAACAGCACACTATAGCAACAGGAAAAAAAAAAATAAAATCACACTCCCATGTCTGTACAGAAAGAGAAAAATTAATTTGTTGTCCTCTCTGAATCAGTGTTTTAAAATATATCATGTACTTGATGTAAATTTGTCTGTAAGACGAGACAATGCAATACATACACATGCAGAATTTTCCAGAAAATGTTTTCTTTCTTTTGTGGTTACTCATACACTGATATTAAAATGATTTCACTTATTCCCTTCTTGTCCTGTCACCGCATGTTGCTGGGTGTCTCACTGTAAGGAGAGGCAGGAAAATGCCTTCATTCTGCAATCTATGGAGTAGTCAGACAAACCAGCCACCTGTTAGATCTTGTGCCAGTCCCAGTAGCTGTGAACTGGAAGGGGAATATGCCCAAATATAAACACATCACCCAGAAAACATTACCTGTGGGCCCCTATGGACCCCTGCAAACACCTGCAGATGCCCCCCAGACTGTAGGGGACTCTCCCAGACCCCTATAGACCCCCTCAGATCCTTGTGGAGCCTGCCCCACACCTCTGCAAAGCCCTGTGGACCCCCTGATCCCCTCCAGATCCCTGTGGATCCCCTAGACTCCTGCAGATGCCCCCAGACCCCTGCAGACACCCCTCCCTGAACCCTTTTGGACCCTCCACACCCATGTGGACCCCTGTAGACCACTGCAGACCCCCCCAAGACCCTTGTAGACCCCTGCAGGCCATCCCAGCCCCCTGTGGACCCCCCCTAGACTCCTGTAAACCCCTCCAAACTATCTTCATAGCTACCACGTTTGTAAGGGATTGAGTTGTCCACCAAACCCACCTGTTTGTCAGGAACAGTCAGCAGTGCTAAAACTAAAGGAGAAAGAGGAACAACAGCAGCACCTGTTTCACCTTCCTGGCTTCTTTATTTTATGCTGTCAACTAAATGTGGAAGTTCTGCTGATCATGGAATAACCAGAGCGTTGCCTTCCGTGTGGGGAGGGGGCGAGGAAAGTTCCCTGAAAGGGGCAGAAGATGCTCCTTCTGGAGTCACAGAATGGTGGGGGTTGGAAGGATCTCACACTCCTCCCACCCGCAGCCCAGCTCTCGGGAGGGATGCTCCTTGATAGTGAAGATGCACCAAGTAAAGTTTGAGATACTTGGATGCCACAAGGACAGCAGATCCTTGTAGAGCAGAGACACCAAGTCACCAGCCACTTGGCCTTTCTGAGGTTTAGTTCATGCAGTGCTTCTGTTCTGCTTTGAAATCATCCAGGTGCATTAAATGCAGCAGGTGGGCTGAGCTTCCAGATGGCTCATGCACTTGGTTACCCTGTGGCATGATCTACTGCCCTGAAGGAGAAACTAAGACACTCTCCAAATTGTTTCCAGAAGCAGAAGCAGGGTGTTTCCTCCCAAATCCACTGAAATCACCAGGGTGAAGCACCTCGCAGAGAGGAACGGTCCCGCACACCCGTGAACCTCCTACCCTGGCACAACATCCAGATGTTCCCTTTGTACCTTGGGCAGTTTTGCCGGACTCAGCTTTGATTTCCCTTGAAACTTCTTACTCTGCACTTCCATATTTTGTCCCTATAGTTTTCGCATCAGTGTTAGGAGGGTTCTGCTCAAAATACATAAAAGCCCACACAACATCCCATTCTTCGTTGGAATTCAAATAAAAAACCCCTGCATTTGCTTCTATATTTTTTGTTTTGACCCAAATTTCACCAGCGCCAGCAATCCCAAAACTCTTTAGTAACTTCTAAGAGTTTATAAACCCAAACCTGGTGATGGTCTACTGTCTTCTTTTGAGAGAGATGAAAGTAAGGGTCAAGGTGGAACACTTGTCACCTTAAAAGAACAGGAAAAGAGTTTAACAATACACCACAATGCAACATTTCTGTTATTTTATTTATTTTAGTGAAGAAAAATTTAAATTTCATTTTTCTGATGTGTTACAATTGCTTTCTCTGGTGGGTGGACAGTTCCTACTGCTTAGTTAAAGGCTAAATAATAATTCCTGATTGCATGATTAACTTCTACACTTGAAAGTTCTCATATGGTATTGCTTTCTTCCTCCGGGTATATAAAATGGTCCATTAAGTCCATGATTTTTTCCAGAACCGACTGTTATTTTAGCTACTGGTTGAAGATACATTCAAATAAAAAGATACTTAAATTTACTTGCAGTAAGTGCACACATACAATAGCCAAGAGAGCTGAGGACGTTTTACTAAAACATTGTAAGTTCATAGAATAAATAGAAGTTCTCAAACACATGCAGCAGCTGACCGATGTGTTTTGGTTTGTTGGGGTTTTTTTGTTTTTTTTTTCTTTAATTTCTCAAAAAATATCCTTAGTGTCCATAGCGCTACCGCAGCAACTACTTCATTCAGAAAGAAACCCAACCCCCACCCACCCATCTCTCATCACAAAGACTAAAAGACGGCTTCATTTACACAAGAAATCATCAGTGCTAATGATTTAGTAACAGTCTGGTACAAACAGAACTCGGGGCAATTAGGTGTGCTGTGATTGCGGCAACAAACGAGGAGCTTGATTTAGATGCCAGGGGAAGTGTGAGGAAAAAACAAAGCAGCTGTTAAACCCTCCTCCTCTTCACTCCTCTCCATCCCCCTCCTGCCAAAAAAACCCCATCTAGGTCTCAGCTGAGCTCTGGAAGCAAGCTCCCTCCAGTCTGTTCCAGTTCCAGGATATTTCAGTTCTTTCTACAGGCACCCTGCAGAAGTTTGGGAGAAACAGAGAAGAAAATTGCAACAGAAACAGGGATAGGGATGGCCTGGCTGTAGCTAACGGTTGCGGGAGGCCTTTGGAGTTGTTTTCTGAGAAAGCAGAGGCTGTGTGTTTGGGACCAAGAGCTCCCTGTTCAGTTTCCAAAAAAAACCAGTGTGGGATAAAGCATTTCCCATGTATTTACCTCTGCTAAGGTCCGACCTGGATGAAAAAGGTTTGTCTGAAAAAACAGAAAACAGCAAATAGGGAGGGAATCTCCTTACCCTGCGTGCAAGGCCACAGCCCTCCGCATCCACGGCACCTGAGGATCAGCACAGCGCCAGCTGCCCTTCCCAGCCTGTACCATTCCCTTACTAAATGCTTTTTGTGGTTCTCTGCTGAGGTTTCCTTTTCCTAATACTGTTTTTGCTACGTGTTCTTTTACAACATTCTCATCTGTCAGTCTGTTCTGCAGCTGGGATTTCTCAGAAGCTGCTGCCACCTTCACCTCACCAGCTGGAAAACCGTTTTCTTCGAGGGCACCGAGGAAGCACATTTCAGTGACAGCAACACCCAGTAAAGCATTTTCCCTTTCACAATCCAGTGCAGCATTGAAAAACAAAACAAAACCAAACAAAAAAAGGAGAAGTCTCGTGGTGCCAGCATGTCAAATGGAACAGCGGCGGCAGGAATATGTCAATATTCCAGGTACCAGCCGGCCTGCTGACCTCAACGCGGCAGGAATTCAAGTTTAGCACCTCCAGGAGAAGGAAAATACAGAACAGAGAAAGAAAGACAAAAAAAACCCAAAAACAGTTTCATCCACTCAGGCGTAACAGCCAGGCACTCCAATAACTCAGCTCAACTCACTTCCAGAAGCAAAATTAAACCTACCACACGTTAAACTGAGTGCTTTTTGTTTGGTTTTTCGGCATTTAACGAAGCAGAAATGCTCCCCATGCTTCAAGTGACGTGATGCAAGGGCTCACAAAACACATTCAACAGCTTCCCATGCACCTTCGACTCAGGTTAGGCTGGCTACAGAGCTCACGTTTTCCTAGTCAAGTTATTTTTTTGTTGGTTTTGTTCTTTTGCTTTGTTTCAGTGCATCTTAAAGAAAAGATAAAAAAGCAAACAAAACCTTTTCCAAAGGTTAGCGAGTTAACCTCAGTACAGCAATCAGAACGCAGAGCCTTTTGCACTCAACTGAACAGTAAAATAATGCAATTAGTTACAACAGATCTGGTACATATTTACATATTTTACACAATGTTTACACATTTCTCCCATTAGGCACGAAGTTGATTTGTCGAACTCAAGAGGCAATGAAGGGGGCGGCGGGGAAAGGCAAAGAGGATCGGAGAAAGAATCGGAGTATTTTGTGTTTAAAAAGACCAGCTGTAAAAATCAAGTCCTTCACCGTAAGCTCGTTTGCTTGGGGAGCTTGGTTCCCATGAGGATCCCCGAGGTGAGAGACGTCGGGCCCTTCATCTGCATGCTGGAACCCACCATGGTGGGGAAGCTCCGGTTCCTGCGGATGCCGGTGTTGAGCTGGATGCCCCCGATGGCACTGGTGACGGCAGGGCAGCCCAGTGGGAGACCTTCTGGTGCCAGGCCTCCAGGAACAAGGGCCCTCACCGGTCCTTGTGCCCCACAGAGAAGAGGTCCCTGGTCATCAGTTAAAGGAGGAGCTGCCGTTTGCCCTGAACTCACAACTTTGGCGATACCGAACCTCTTGACTTTGTCCACGAGATTAAGGTTGGAAACAGACACGTCGGTCTGGCTCTCACTGTTCCTGATGTTCTTTTTATTCCTCACCTCTTTCAAGATTGAACTAGCAGGCTTGGAAGCCAAGAAGTTGTCGTAAGGTGGGCTGGTGCACTTGAACTCAAAAGACGGAGGGGAGGAAGAAGGTGTCTGCATAGGTGAGTTTGGTGGAGTGGAAGGAATGATGGCCATTTTCGGGGGGTAGGTGTTCAGGAAGGTGCCTCTGCTGGCTCTGTCCCAGCTCTGTGGATTGTACACTGCTGCCGAGATGCCCCTCTCCTTCAGCAGCCACACCAGCCCCAGAGACGTGCTCATGGTCGTGGTGGATTCCCGGAGGTTAGTGAAGGATTCAGCCAGACTCAGACGCCGAGGAGTACAGGGAGTAGCCACCGGGGTGCCTTTCAAATTGCTAATGCTGCCACAAGCTGGAGTAGGTGCTGCGTTAAGGCTGGAAGCAGAAGAGCAGGCAAATTATTCTCTCCTACTGGGGAGTTAAAATTTATCATGCAAGCAAGAGGGTTTTTTTAACTCCAAACAGGGTCTTCAATCCATTTTGAGAGCGCACATGAAACCAACAGTTTCCAGCTCCTCACAAACATGATGGCAAGTGCTAAAACATCATCTCTCACCAAACACATCTCTCTGCTGGGCTTCCTTCACCACCCGCTCTCACTGGACTAACCCATTCCCCAACCACCACCACGTCTCTTCTGAGAAACTATTAAATTCCCAGGTTTGTGATCACAGAATGGTTAGAGTTGGAAGGGACCTTAAAGATCATCAAGTTCCAACCCCCCTGCCATGGGCAGGGACACCTCCCACCACACCAGGTTGCTCCAAGCCCCNATTTTTACCCCTCAGCTGCAATTCAACACGAGCACTCCCATACATTGCTACTACTGCAGTGAAGAACACATTTGAGAAAACAAGTATTAAGGGTGGTGCAGTTTGAGAAGCAGCCTTGCTAAGCTGCTCTGGAATTGGTCTTGCACCCCCCCAGCATGCTGAGGCTGCCAGGACACACTCAAGCTCTCCTGAGGTCCTCTTCATCTTCATTCTGCCTGGACTGAATCACTGGCAGGGCAGGAGGACTCCTGAGAGCAAAGCTAAGGACAGCACACGTGCCCGTGCAGCAGCACACACACACACACAGCCTTGGAAAGCAAAGTGGAGAAGACAGTTCAGGATTCTTCTCTTAAACACTGATTAAAGCCACATCTTCACAGCTCTGATTCCAGATTATGGTGACACTAGAGAGCAGTGACATTCACTGCGATGCGTTTCCCACACTGGCTAAACACAGAAGTACAGAAGAAGTCTTGAAAAACACAAGGGATGGAAAAGAAAGAAAAGTTTCTGCATGAACTGACTTTCTGCAGGGTAGAAGTAACGTTTTGGAAACACAGACACAGGGTGTTAATTATCAGGCTTCTGAGAAGTCCTAGTCACGACAGGAGAACTACAGCACTCCAGTGGCTTATTAACTTCAACAGCTTCATTCTTTCCAGCTCACAAATTCAGTTGCACAGATACTCAGATTAGTATTTCCACTAATTTGCCAGCACAGGTACACACGACAGAGCAATTTGAAAAGAAAAAGCGAAAAAAAACCCCACCAAATATCCCTGTAAAAAGCAGTTATGTAGGTGTTGCTTTGTTTGTTTGAGGATTTGGGTATTGCTTTAACTGAGGAACATCTTCCTCATTAAACTGACCAACCTGCTGGTCACAGGACACAACCACAGAAGCAAACTCAAACTGGCCTCAGCAGCTCAGGCCAGTGGCAGAGTTAGATTTGAGAAAAGAAACCCATGCACGAGCACCTCGTTTAGCTACAGGAAACTTAGTCTGGTTAGAGTGTCCCCTGGGTTAGAGGCTAGGTTAAAACGCAGCCAGGTAGGTAAATATCCAAAATCTTTGGGTTAGCTGGTGCCACACAGGCTGGCATTCCTTGGATGTGACCCTGAGGGCAGTGTTGCTCACCCCCTGCCACGGTGGGTCACAGAGTCTGCCCTATCCCTCCTCTCAGCATAACGAGGCACAGTGCTGTTTCCTCCTCCTCCTCACATGACCTGTGAAGAATCGTGTACACTTGGTAAAGAGGAGCTCCATAAACACCTTTGCAAAAAACCCCATAATTGCTTGTTTTGCCCTTTTTTTCCTCCTGAATGAAGGATGAACTTGGGTGTAGCAAGGACACCTGAAAACCCCCTGAATTTAGCTGCCAGTTACTTGTTAGATTTAGTAGCCAAACTAACCACGGAGTTCATGATGACCACAATTAACAGCAATTAAACAACAATAATAAGAAAACTGAAACAAGAACTGCAGCACCACAGCAGGATCTCTTCTGTAACAGTGTTGAGGGGAGAGGAAGATAGAAAAAGAGGAAAAAACCAGCCAGGCCACAACTAACTTAGTTCAGAAAAGGAAGCAGGAAAATGACAAGTAATCATCACCCATTTCCTTCCCACCTCTGGGTCCTATTTAGCATCCTTAATTTTCCCCTGTTCCTCAGGTGATTAGTGCCCACCTTGTGTCTACACAAGCCTGGACACACCATCTCTGACCGGAGACCTGCGCAACGGCACTGGGAGGGGCAGAGAGAGCCATGAGCCACCTTCCTTTCCCAACAGAATAAAACATTCCTTAAATACCAACTTGCTAAGGAAGGAAAGTTCCCTCTTTAGGTAGGAAACACACTGACCCTTCCTGGTTCTCACATCTCCACCTTCCCTGAGGCTATGGCGTGTATTCCCTACACGTGCCAACTGCTGTTATTAAGCCAGGTCACTGGTTTCACTCCAGCTACTAGGAGCTCATTTCCAACAATTATACCAAGGAATGAAGCAGACAGCTCCCTGTATTTTATTAAGGCATATTTCCTCTTCCAATCTTCATGTGCTTCCTGGATTTCTCTACTTGTGCATCCCTTTTTCTTCTGCATTAAAGACTGAGGTTTTTCCTCCACAGAAAAATCTCTCTCCTGCTTATTCTGCGAGGGACCACATCCTTCATATTCATACACGAGGAATACAACTAATTTGGGATCAAGGGTAATCGGGTTTGGATCCTGGAAGCCAACTTAGATATGTCTGATCCTGAAATACTTTAACTAGACCACAAAACTTAAGATATTTTTGTTGACTTCCTCAAACATCACACATGCCTCAAATAAAATCAGGTGGAGGTTATTATTCCAAGGAGGAATAATCTGAAGGTGTCTTGCAATTCACCAGCGTGGCTGATGCTTTCACTTATGCCCTTACTTTGCATTTTCCTACAGGGAAAACTCTTGACAGAGCTGAAGGCTTTGCCAGCACGGGAAACCCTTACCTTGGTGTGACTCGTGTGAGCTCATCGGAAGGGTGCAGAATGCGGCAGGTGGTGAAGGTGAAGGTGGAGTTGGTTTGTGACATGCACTTCCCAGGATGAGGTACTAAATTAAAAAAAAGGCAAATTCTTTGCATTTTACACAGAAAAGGGGAAAAAACCAAACTTCTGTGTGCTGGTAAGACAGATGCAAAAAGTGATGAGGTACCTCGGACAGGATCCATGCCTGAAAAGTGACATGCACAAGCGCGACAACGTTCCTACAGACATTTGTTCTCCAAAACAAAAGCACACCAAGGACTCCAAGGCCAGTGCCAAAAGGTTCTGCTGACACTTCCCCACACTCACTAGCACTGCAGGTAAGTCTTGCTCCAAACAAATTTAGGTAAGGTAGGGCTTGAAACGCCAGTCCTCATCTGAACCAGCAACTTGCATTGGTGGAAACCACAAGGAGGATTTTCTAGTACCAGCTCAGGAGAGCTGTAGGTGTCTGAACGCTTGTGCACATCAGCTTTTAGGATTGATCCATGAGAAGGTCCCCTCATCACCTCCCAGTAATGGATCCAGCTTGCTCCAGGAAGGCAGAGAAGTTGGGGAGGGCATGGACACACAGTACTGGTTCTATCTTTGACTTTCCACCTTCACAGTAAGGGAAGTGGTGGTTTTTTGGATCCACTACTGTACATCTGTAACATTTCTCTTGTGTGTGTGTTGAGGTTCTTTAAGAACGTGTGTCCTCAGCTGCACAACACAGCAAGTCTTTTCAGTGTTTGGAAACAACGTGGTGAAGCATTTTCCCACAAATGCTGCTGTAAAGATGCTGCTCTGTCAGTTTATCAGTAATTTGAGAAAGCAGCAATATAGCTCAGTTTAAAAAGAACGAAGGACCTTGGCCAATTTCTTTGGAGGTACCAACCTGCTGTATAATGCAGCTGTGGCCACTGCAAAAATAACTACAAAATTTCAGAGCCATGCATCTGAAAAGCTGGTTGGAAAACACCCAGAATTAAATCATTACATCAAAGATATCATGATTGCAGAGGTTCTCCTACTTAATAACCAAACTCAGCAGTGATCAAAAGACATGCACAACACCACCCGTGTGTCGCTCCCTCCCTCTGGGTCCTGCCCACCCCCCCGAGCCATTCCCTGATGAAGCCACACTGGAATACCACGGTACACGACTAATCACCACATGGCAAAGGACAGACAGAGAGACCAACTAGACCAAGACACCATCCTGAGCTTCCAGAGACGCTTAGCAGAAGCAAGGCAAGTCTGAATTGTGTGGCTGTGTTCCCTTTTTCCGTATAGAAAGTTTCCCAGCTCCGAAACAGCGTGTGCGGTTAGACAGTCCTTTCAGAACACAGATAAGCAGTGTGTGAAGGCTGGAGCACGGGGGGGTGTGAGCAGTGGAAGCAGAAGTGGCTACAGCAAACAGTGTGAGGTAACTTCCAGTTAGCACCAGAGCATACTGCTGGATGTTCAAAGAAGGATATTGCTGAAAACCCACTGGAGTGTCATGTTAACACACTCACAAGTTAGCACGGAATAACAGAACAACAAGCTCTACTTCACCTCCAGAGATGGTTAATTAGGATGCTTCAGGAATCCAGCTGCTTTAGAGATTAGTGTGAGCACTACAAAAAGCTATTACAAGGGAGCACAGCCTAGCAATCATGATTCTCTCCATATTGTAGAGAGTTAAAAGAAAATCTGGAGAAAGAGCTCAAATAACCGGACATGAAAAAACTGGTTATTTAGGAAAAACAAAGGGCTTCAACACAAATCAAGTAGAAACAATGCAATTATCCCCGGATGATGAATAGAGAACAGAATAAAGCAATGCTGGTTTAAGATGGCAAGCTCAACCCAAAGCACATAGCTGTAATACAAGAGGTGCGTTTCCCCTGGCTGTGATATCCACTGGGCATCCCCTCAGATTGGAAACAGGCACACTGCAGACAGCTGCATTAGTAAAAGCAAGACTCATTGCTATGAATGAGTCAGAGATAGGAGAAGGCTGCTAAAAGGAGAGAAATCACCCACTCTAATAAGAGGAAACAAATCGAAATGATTACAAAGAAATAATCAACTTCCAAGGGTGCATTCCACCCTCAAATACCACTACGAAAGTCCTGTACCAGCTTCATCCTCCATCAGTCAACAATGGGGTGTATCATAGTGCTGTAGCATTTTCCATCCTTTGGACACAATACAAAGAGAGCGAGAACCTGTTGCTGTAAAGGAACAAAGTTTATAAAATAGAAAACAAAAGGGTTAATTCCTAACCTAGGAATTTTACATACGAGTGGACACTTCAGGTGTTGCTCTAAGTTTATGAGGAACTAATACACAAGTTCACAGTAGGGTGATTGCCTTCACATCTACATACAGCACAGTATTTTTTAAATATAAACTCCATATGACTGTCTGAAATCAAATGTTTTATTTATTTATACTCTTATTATTCAAAGCAGTAGATGGTTAACAATGAGGAGGCTTCAGATCTGTATGAGAAAGAATCCATACATGGCTGTGTTTAAAAGACTTACAGAAACATCACATAATTTCATCCATCAGGAAACCACAAACTAAACTGCACGTGCATTTTCCCCCTGAGTTAAAATTCAAGCTAAACCTTAGCTTGCTGCTGGATTGTGTTTTGTTTCTCATTAATTAATGATTATTTACCCTATTGAGCTTTCTTAAACAATTAATAGGAAAAAAAACCACACAAAAAATAATAGCTGAAACTCTCCTGTAAAGACAAATACTGTTAAAATATCTTCAAAAAAGAAAAAAAAAAAAAGGCACAAAATAGGCAGGTACTAGTCCAACTGCCTGCAGAGAGCTCCATCTCCTGGTAAAACAGAGTTTTCCCTAATTCAAAACAAAGCAGATTTTCCAGATCTCAGGGCTGGTTTGGATCCAGCTTCCGTACTGGGAGCTTATGGGCCATCCTGCTGGTGCAAACCAGATGAATTTAGGGCATGATCATCTAATCAGGGAGCCCTCAAATGACCTTTTAATCTGGATTTTCAACCAGTTTGAGCAGAGCAAGGCACAAAGTTACAGGAGGTAAAGTAGCAACCTGCCCAACCCACCAAAAAGTGTCCCACAAACTGGGTTTGAGATTTGTAGGAGGCAGTTATCCCAAATCACCACTGCCTTCTGTGCCACTAGTTCCGAACTCAAATTTGCTGCCACGCCAGGTGAACAGTGAGGCAACAGAGAGCTCACAGCATCCAGTCAATCTTCACATTTTATATAAATACCTATTCTGGCAAAAATTAACTTAACCAAAACCTCAACAAACTGGAAATCTTCACATGGCTTCAGACTGGCATCAAGGTAGACATTCTAGCCCAGCTCTGAAGCCAGCCACTCTGCTCACCGTTTCTTTGGCTTGTTTTAGGAAAAGGAGGAAATCTCTGAAGGAGGGAGGACCCCCTGCTCTTTCAGCTAAGAAAGTAGAGGAATTTGGACAGGCTGGTGAGACAGGGATGGAATCACAATCAAGTTGGGCAGATCCTGAGAGCAACATATGGAGATGGTGTTTTAAAGCATTAGACGTTTATTTTATTGTGAGGGAAAAGAGAAAAGAGAAGAAAAAAGGAAGGAAGAGAAGAAAAAAGGAAGGAAGAGAAGAAAAAAGGAAGGAAGAGAAGAAAAAAGGAAGGAAGAGAAGAAAAAAGGAAGGAAAAGAGAAGAAAAAAGAAAAAATCTGCTTGCTTTGGAAAAGGATAACAACAAAGGACCATTAAAAGGCACTTTTTTCCTCCAGTGTCATCGTTTGGAACCCAAGCTACGGACTTCACTTTTGGCAGTCTATGCCACCAACTCCATTCTTTAGTAAGGTGAAATTCCTGAAAACTAGGTCACAAAACCCCCTTAGGATCCACAAGACAAGACAGCTGCTTCGTGTGCTCTCTAAATTCAGCAACACATCCCCTCCAGGTGAGCAAAGGCGAAAGCCCTGCCCAAATCGACAACCCCTGGCTGATGGAACCGGGAGGAGAATCCAGGGTGGGCTGGAGCTGCTGCCTGGGGTTAACCTACTAAACCAAAACAGGGATGGGTGACAAGCAACTCCTGTAAAATGCGAGTATGATGCTCTCCTAAAAGCCTCAGGTGTCTTCAGAAAACACCTGTTTCAGGGGTAACCATAAATGCTCAAAACCTCCAGGAATCCATACACCTACGCTGGGAACATCACTCCTGTTACACTTCTTAAACAACTGACAATGAAATTATTATATATCTGCATTTCCAAAATGTCCATTTCTTTTGCCTTTGGAAACAGCAAGAAATTAAAAACTGAACCAAGGCAGGTTCAAGTACTTTGGACAGTATTTCCTTAACTTTCTTCTGGCTGAGGTCTCCTCCTCCTACATACACAACCATGGAAGGCAGGTAAGAAAAAGACTTGAGTGTATTTAATGTGGCTTCAACTTGATTTTATGCAGACTAGGATCCCAAGTTAAAATTCTAGCATTTTAACAGCCTAGATAGCAAGTGCTGACAGATTTTTCCTGAAGAAACAAGGACTGTGAAATATTCGTGCCATTTGAAAATGAAATATATTTAAATGTGCATCAATACCTTAGTTTTGAGTTACAAAATGTATTGCTTTTCAGTACAACAGCGACCACTTATAAGCACATACAGTAACCCTGCTAAAACCAACTCAAACAGAAGACATTCATTATGTGGTTTTGTGATTTCAGGCACCTATTTGGAAGGATTTCCACATCATCATCATCATCAAGGTCTAAACATGAAGTGCAAAAGTGCTGATCCCACAGTGCTGCACACCTGTCTGCTCAAAGCAACCAGTGAAACTAACACACAAAGTACTGAAAGACCAGTTTGTGCACCCAAAACTAGCATGATATTAATTAATCACACACTGAATGAAGTGAATCAAGCCCTTCCAGCTTCAAAATGAGAACGTTCACAACATTATTAAGTGCTTTGAGTGGCTTGGGTGTTTTGAAGGGAAATCTGAAAGGTAATGAATTCAAAAACCAAACCAAACCAACAACCCCTCTCCCCAAAACAGACTCTGTACAGTCTTATAAAATACTCTAGTTTCTTTCAAATAAAAACCCCACATATATTGAAGTTACTAAAAATTTGTGCTGCAAAACTTACTTGTCCTAGATGGTATTAACAATGCCAGGAACTAGAACTTCTTTCCCTTTCCAATGATGCTGAGAGTCTACTCACATGATACACAAGTTCCAAACTATTCCTGGGTATTGGGCTGTAACTACAACTCTGGAATTGATAATCCTCCATAAAATGCTCCACACACAGTGTGTAGCTCTGACAGACCAACTGCAGATCATAAATGACATGGGTGTTAATCTCTTCCAAAATTGGGATATATTCTGTATATACAGTGATGAAGTTATTTTACATGAGTGGATACCACAGATCCCAAAGGGACAAGGAAATTCAGGATCATAACTTCTTATTTAGTCACAATGATTTCTGAGTCTATCCATCACTTGCCAAGAAACAACGGATACACTGAACAGACCTATTTTGGCTACAAGGCATCTTTGGCCCTACCAGTGATGTCTGTTCTCCCAAATCTTGATGCTAAAGTCATTTTTCTTAGGGTTCATCTCGAGCAGCTCTCTACATGCCCACAAAATGGCATTTAAATTGGACCTCATAGGATTCTGCCAGAAAATATCTTCAGTGGAAAACATGGCAAGATAGGACCCTCAAAGCATACATATAGAATGAATCAGACATCTACTCAAGACCAAAATGACTTACACCTTCTGGGAATGGTCCTTGTAGACACTGTATTTCCAGAGGTATTCTGTTCTCAAGTCAGAAGACCTGTAGCCCTAGAGACTGGCACACTCTATGTCTGTCAAAAGATTCCTTCTGGCTTTTACAAACTCCCTTGAACTAGTTTTTTCCCCACAAGGGAGCTATCCAGGATCACAAGCAAAAGCAGCATCACGAAAGTTTGTATCCAAGATATTTCTCTCCTTCCCTTTTTATTTTACTTCCACATTCCCTAGCACGAGCTTATTCTGTGCGTTCCTGCCTGGAATCATGCAACAACGAGGTCATAACCTTGCAGTTGTGACAGTGCTCTAAGGAACATCCCTACCTGTGCTGCATTGCTCACAGAAATCTGGGAGAGCCAGAAGGAATGCTGAGAAGTTTCTCTTGAGAGTCTCAAGGGCTGCACAATATTTAAATACCAACTAGATTCATGAGCACACATCTCTCTCTGCTCCTGAAAAGTCTTCATCAGGCAAGTTGTGGATCCTAAGATGCACTGTCCCCTTGCTAAGTGCCTACTCTGAAAACACCCACAATTATCTTCTCCTTCTCTACCATCTGACCTACTGCTCCAACAAGAAGCAGGTACAGCAGTGAGCTTTACGTTGTTTGAGCAACGCAGCAACTAAAGATGTGGTGGCTCACAGATACTCCCTAAATCCTGAGCAGCTGGGCAGTCTGGAGGCAGGATAAAGAATGGGAAATTCAAGTTTTCCGTGCATTTGTTTATTCTACACGTAGCAAAATTATTCATTATGACCAATCTCTCTACTTCTGTGATGTATCAAAATCACTAAGCAAACAATAGATGATGAAGTAAGATTACTAGGGCAATTTCATAGATTGTTTTGTTCTACTTGCTGATTTATAAACCAGCAGCAACCAGGCAATAATCTGTTTTTAACAGTGACCTGTATTCAAATTGTAAAGGAGAAAGGAAATTCCTGGAAATCCTAGTCTTTCTTGCCAGCTTGTAATCATAGAGCAGGTCTGCATTTATTTTTCTACTCCAAAGAAAGAACCCTTCCAAATGATTACTCACCAATGTTTTACTAATCCATTTTTTAAAAAGACAAAGAACTAAACTATATCTACTTTTTTTTTTCTATGTATCATCCACGACAATAAATCTCCAAATTTTCCACATGTTCCCGTGTTGAACACTTAAGAAAATTCTTCACCCAAAGTGTAACCCAAACAGCTTTTCCTTTTCTCCCCACAATTATCGTGCCCTTAGTACATGCAGAACTGCTTCTTCCCTTCCTCTCTGCAGCAACACTGCAGAGGGTTGGAATTAGTAACTTCATTCCTTGAGTCTTTTATTTTGCAGACCTGAAAAAATACCAGCTTATTTCTCTGATTGCTTCAGTCCATGTTTCCCAGATCTCCAGCTTTCCTCACTGTTACTTAAACTCTTCAAAATGAGCAACACCTGGATAATATCCAAAACTGTACTCAGTTCCTCTGGGGACACTATTTATGTCCCTATTCAAATTAAAAGCTAATATCATAATTATTCATGGACAATAGTTTTCATAGGGTAAAAACAAGTTTTGCCAATGGAAAAGGAAGTTGAAAGGTTTGAATGTTCAAGCATGGAAACAGGATGCCCAGGGAAGTGGTGGACTTGGCAGGGTTAACAGCTGGACTCCATGGTCTTAAGGGCCTTTTTCCAACTGAAATGATTCAATGATTCTAGGTTTAATCTTAATACAACTGGCTGCAAAAAGTAGGTTATATTCAATAGCTGAAAGCACTGAATTGCCACTTCAAGGAGAGCTTCGTAAAAGTCACAGAAATATTGTCAACCCTGTGACAATCTAATCTTCACCCAACCAATCAAATGGTAAATTATGATTTATTCCAGAAAAAGGAGGTGGAAGGAAATGTCCTTATTAAAAGTAGCTGTGGAAAAACAAGAACTCTGAAGAAAAGAGTGTTCTGGTAGTTTTCAGGTTTTGAATTAAATGCAATTCTTTACCAGTAGCAGATCTTAATGAAGACTAACACTTCTACACAGCTTATTAAAACAAAAGATCTCTCCTTCCAAACCAACAAAAAAATCCTACCCCAACATAAATTCATAACACACTATAGCCTGAGAACCTGTAGCCTTGGGCAGTAACAGACTGAAGATGTCAATTCAGAGAATCTAATAACTGCATCATCTCAAAATGCTTAAGTCTTAATACGGCAGGAGTTAAGTGTGGTGGAGAAGGAACGAGGGAAACATCATCATTATCTGCATAAAAACACATCCTCCTAATTCTTTATCTCAAAGAGAACTGGAAAAAAAAAGGGGAAAAAAGAAGAGGTAACTATCTGAGGTAACTGAATCAAAATTGCAGAATTTCTTTGCTTGATTTTCAAGGCACTTTCAGTTGTTTCAGCAAAGGCAACTCAGATGCCCCTTTTGTCATCATTTCATCCCCATTTTTCCCCCAAAGTAGAAAATCTAAAGCAGGAGATGACCTCTTATGAACAGTCAGAAAAATACCTGCACTACAAGCATACAAAATATATCTCTGATCTATACATTATATACATTGAAGACCGTGCACTCCATACACATAAAAGTCGCATAACGTGCCACACAACGGTTTGTGAATAAACCACTTCCTTTTAGCAGCCTTCTCTTATCAAAATAGAGTAAAACAAATTGACCACGGATGCTGTTACTGGGG
>VXBW01003040.1:22461-34687 GCA_013400375.1 Thinocorus orbignyianus
AAAAGATTAAAGAAAGGATTTTTGAGCCAATGTTAGAATGGTTACGTTCGAACCACTGCACGCGTTAACGTGCAGAGGCTACACACAAAGCAATACTATGGATGCTGTTCTGGAGAGATGTGAGAATGGCCCAGTAATCAAAATCCTGTAAAGATGTCAGTTTTACTGGACTTAATGAGTTTCCCTCACCAGACCCCTCATCATCGTCAGCCGCGGCCTCCTGCATCTCCTCTGTGAAAGCCTGAGATTGGCGGGGGTTATTCTTGTTGTCTGAAACAGTCACTTGTGCTTGTGACCTCTCACCTGAGGTCTCTGTGTGCTGAACTGGCGTCGAGGTAGTTAGGCCCTTGTAAGAAATGTCACCTGTCTCATCTTCCTCATAGTCATTAAGGCAGTACACTTCATCCAGGTCCAGGTCCAGGGTCCTGAAGCCCTTAGTGACAACCCCGGGCCTCGGGTCCAGGATCCCCCCTAGGTGAGGCTGAGCCAGCTGCTGCCAGTGGTGCAAAGTGGCAGAACCTTGAAAGGGAAGACAAAGACAACCAAAATAAATCAGCAGTCCAACCCAGGGCCTCAAAGGCAGAAAAAATCCCGCTCTGTTTATCCAGAAGACCAAAGGTTTAGGAGCTCCAAACCTTTAATGTTTCTGGGATTAATATTTCTAGGAAGACGCGCTACCGGGCAAAACTGCTTCACCTACTCTTCATCATGGCCAGGTCAATACAAAACAAACTGATCACATCAGCACTTAGGCAAAGTCTGGTGGGAAGATGTGGCATAACTGTGCACGTACACATCCCCTCCCCAAAGATATTCTCATCCCCATAGATTCAGGGGATTAAGCAGAAGTAGAAAGAATTGGTATTTACCAGTCGATCTGAGCCCCACCACAGAAAGTTCTAAGGGGAACATCCACCACATATTCCCACACGATGCTCACACCAAAGCAGGTGCTGAGAACACGCCAGAATCACACAACTTTCGACCACACATCAACTCCAGGCATGTGATGATGCCTCTCATCTATACACGAAATCTAAATACTCATCCAGCCCCTACCTGAGGCCCTGTGCTACAGGCACTCAACTACTCCAGAACTAAACACTACTGTACCTGGAGCTTCGTCCTTGGCAGAAAAATGTTTTGAGTGAGGAAAGAGGTGCATTTTACAGAGAAAAGCATTCAACATTCAGCATTCAACAGGAGGCAAGGAGTCAAACAGCAATGTATCAGGGCAAATTGATATATACACTAATATGGGCCCACTTAAATCAGACGGGATTTATCAGGTTCCTCAAGTAACGATTAAACACCACCCACAAGGGCCTAAGGTGTCCTGTGTGTCCACCAAACATCACTGGGCTGTGACTTAAACTATTCATTCCAGGTCTGGTGACATAAACAGAACATTTTCATGTCTGCCAGTTCACATCAGAGCAGTTTTTGTCTTGTCCCTGTCCCCTCTCCCCAAAGCAGAACACTGACTCCATCCACAAGCTGGCGTACAAACGTCTCACCACTATTCAGAAACCAAATAAGTTGGATCTGTTGCACGGCACGTGAAGAAATTACAGGAAGCTTATTGTAAATAGGAAGTGGGAAGGGAAAACATCCTTCTGTAGAACGGCTGGGATCAGTGAATACCTTTTTAATTAAGTCTATCTTACTTTTTAAAAGGTGCGATTTTTAGCTCAGACCAATTGGATCTGCTGGACTACTTTGCATAATAGTGCTACTTTTATTTTTTTTTAAGTAATTTTTGAGGGACTAAAGAGTAGATTTCAACTGGTTGGTACTCTCGAGGCTCAGGAAGTAGTAACAATTACAACCCTACAATAACTAACTAATAATAATAAATAAATCCGTATAATTTGTAGTTATTTCTGAATTGTCATGAAGGTCAAGTTCTTTTGCTCCTGCATAAAAGATATATTCCAGAACGTGGAGCAGTGCTGGATATTGCCAAGTCTGAAGCAAAGAGTAGAGCTCTGCAGTATGACAATACCACCAAAAGTTAAAGAAAAACACTGGAAATCTCTTCCTGCACAGTACACAGGTATAAAATCCTGTTGCCAATTACCTTCTACATGCAACCTTCCAAGCATGTAATCTTTTTCACCTTATAGCTGGCCAGAATTTATACTTGTAATGTAGAAGCATTGCATTGATAACATTTTGTACCAC
This sequence comes from Thinocorus orbignyianus, assembly GCA_013400375.1. NCBI lineage: Eukaryota > Metazoa > Chordata > Aves > Ciconiiformes > Thinocoridae > Thinocorus > Thinocorus orbignyianus. The sequence continues at coordinate 24,646 of VXBW01003040.1, forward strand.
AAGAATATCTGCATTTTGAGCTGTAAGACTTCTATTGACACTACATGTTTGTTTTCCAGTTTCCGAAAGAAACTACTAAGTGGCCTAAACTTCAGCACAAAAAGGAAGGTGTCCTGGGTTTCTTCCCACCTCTGCTACTTTAATCTTGATCTCATAAAATGTGAGAGGGAGTTTTAACTTTTCCATACAGAGAATAAACACTAATGCAGAAAGCAAAGTTGTCAGCTATGTTATGATTTAAGGTGATGGGGGGAGAAAAAAAAATACCCAAAAGCACCAAATTAAAAAGGGGAATACACCACACCTCAGCCTATGATCAGTCCCAGGCTTTACTAGACAATTTTGTAAATAATGCTATCCCAAAAAGCAGACACGAGGGAATTAGTGTGCAACAGTGGGACCACCAAGCTGGAGGAAGAAGAAATCAAAAAGCAAACCAGACTATATTAACAGTTTGTTTTTCTATTCCTGATACCTGCATCATGGCAAGTAGAGTACAGTGGTCAGAGAAAAACTGGGAATTCATGATGTGCTGCTGCCACAACTGCAGCAAAGCGGGTAAAGACATGAATCAGCCCAAGGTTCTAGTTTTCCTACAAGGACACAGGGAGTGCTATTTTCATGGCACAACAAGATACAGATGCACAGTTTAAAAACAAAAGCCAAACACAAAAACCTGCCAGACCGTAACTAAAGCGAGTCAAACCAAGCAACCACTCTATTTGACTAAAAGAAAGCAGGGTTTTTCTAGGTTGTTTTTTTCTAAAGGTGCAAAAGAAGTAAATTCATCTTCTGTCAGCTTATTTATTTCACTGTAGGATTTAAAAGATTGCTTTAAAGGAATAGAAGCCACTAACCTGAAAGGCATTATAGAACTGATTTTTTTTTCTTTCCCAATTTTACTGCTTATGGACCATGAGGAAAATAGTAATAAAAAACAAAGGCACAACTACTGATCATCACCCGCAGGTACAGCAGCCTGTTGTGCCCCCAGCAGTTTGAAAGTATCCATGAAGTTGGGAATAAAAACAACAAAAAAACAAACCAAAAAAGTTAAATCTCACTAAAAACACTCGGGAAAGAAACTAAGCTGAAGTGAGGAACGCAGCCATGAAGATGTATTTTATAAAATATAACAAATGTTAAACTAATGAAACAGGCAGACACAAACATGCTACAAATGAGATGTAAAATAAAAGGTGCAATAATTTTAAGGGGGAAAAAAAAATGACCCAGTGAGAACCATGAGCAAAACCAGGAAAAAAAACCCAGACAGATAGTAAGATGATACAGACTTTAAGAGTTTATTGGAAGAAAAAAGCAGATATAAATGGGATGGTGACAGAAATCTATTACAGTGGTAGCAACCAGTAACTGAAACAAAGCTGGATCAGCCCTTCCCTCGTGTGGTACAAGAATTTTTATGACCATTTAAAAGCAGCCATGAAAACAAACTCCTAAAACCTGCTAAACAGTATGGACTTCTGTGCTATGGCTATAGTTTCATTTCAACAGGCAGATACAGCACATCACCTTCTTCAGGACACAAAAAGGGTTATTTTTGCTTCTGAATACGTGTCATGCTAAATGCTCCTCATGAATGAAATAAAATTGTTCTAAAAAGATGAAAAAGGGTACTTTGGCAATTAAAACAAAATAGATTATGTAATGTAACACCAGAGTTCTGTGAGAGAGAGAAAGAGAGAAACCAAATGTGAACTAGCATATCTGTGAAGTCCTATAAGAAAATCACTTTGTTTTGTCTGAAACCCAAAGGAATTGACTCAACTTTAGCTTCCAGCAACAACCTGAAAGGACTGAGGAAAGCCAGGCAGACTGTCCTACATGTGCTCTGTCAGCTTGGTTGGATGGACTACGGAAAGGTGCTTAACTCTGAAATAAAGCTCTAGCCCTGACTACCATCTAACGTATATCCTGCTTTCTTCTGAGACAATACATGGAGGAAACTGGACTGAAATGACCATGTCATTTCAACACGTGAAACCAAAGCCATGGAGACTCATGTGTGACCACTCAAACAGCCCATTAAAGTGCAGAGGTCATTTGTAATCACAAAAATAACCCTATTAGACCAACTGGACTATCTGAAATAGGTAAAGGTCCTTCCAGAACTGAGATGTGATGAACTAATAGTCTTGTTGCTTAGATGTCAGATACTCAACCACCTTCCTTTCTTAAGTACTAAATGGCAACTCTGGGATTTAGGATAGACATAAGGCTGCCCTGCTGGTGCACGTGTGGCCTGCAACACTTCCGTGCCTGGAATTGGTTCCTAACACTTTTAAGGCTGGAGGAAAAACATAGTAGTTAGAAGATTTCAAACCAACAGCGCGGATTACTGTCTCTAAAGTAAAAAGAGTAGGTATTGCAAAGGTTCCCTGCTTTCTGGTGATGGATAAGAGACCACAAAGAGTCACTAAGAAGAACAGATAAAGGCCGAGGCCCTTTGTTATCACCTTCTAGTGGTTTCACAATCTGAAGCTTTTCTGGCAGGTAGGAGCGACTGCTGATGGACATTCCTGAATATCCAGTGAATTCTGAAAATCTGGAGTGAGTTCCCAGTGACATGATGCTCTCTGTGGGGGTAACGGAACCACTATGGAGTTCACCCTTCTCTGCCAGCTCCCGCAGCTTCCTTTCCTGCTCTTCTTCGAAGAATTTCCGCTCCGAGAGGTAGTTCTCCCTCCTGAGGGACAGCCTACGAAGGGCAGTCTCTAGGTCACTGGAGCCTGGAGTTCCTGGAGTTCCTGGCTTCTTTATTCTGTCTTCATTTCTAAAGCAGAAGAGGGGACACACATACCAAAAAAACCAAACAAACAAAACATAAAATTGAGGGGAGAGAGAAAAACATTCTTAAAGATGCTTAAAACTTCTGCATGACAGTTTTGAGGCATCCACCAATACCTTTAAATTACTATCTATCAAGAACTATAAGCACAAAATAAAGTAACTTTTGAAAATGTAATTCACTGTGTTAACTGTGCAATGTAAGACAGAGGAAAACAGAAACACTTGGACTTTGTGGCAGAAATAAACCAAAACTGAAGCCCAGTGCTCCGGTACTGACCCGTTGTCAGAGGATTCTGTCTCCAGGATGATGCTGTTTGTCTTGTTGTCTATCATAAAGTTAGAGATGTCTCCCCCGTAGAAACTGGAGCGTGGAGTGCTGATGCAGCTGGAAATGACTGAGTTCATAGCAGAGGACTGGTTAGAACCCGGGATATTCATTGGCGAGGGAGTCATGGATCTCTGCTTGACAACTTGGTTGACGTTTCTCACAGTCTCGAAGACCCGTTTCTGGTGACTGGTAAGACAGACACACAGTTAACAATCACACAGTGCCTTCTTACCTCAAGGGAATAAAAAAACAAGAGAGAAACAGGTAACTGCTTGTCAACCACCCTCCCTACCACCACTGCACCAACCATCGTGTCTGTACAGTTTCTGTAGCATACTATACAGAGGGTCCCATGCTTGCTACAGTCAATCCATCAATGTGCTCCCATCATCCTAGAATATTTTAGGCAAAACATTTGACAATGATGTGGGTGGACCCCCTCAAATATTAATAAAATTGAAGTGAACGTGCATTTCAGAACATCAGCTAAAAGCACCTTAAAGCCATTGCGTGGAAATGAGGTGTTTTAAAAAGGGAATTGATATCCACGAACTGACTAACATATTTTAATAGAGAATTTGGAATTACTCACAACCTCTATACAAGGAAGTCTTGTACCTTTTCCTTCTGAAACCAAATTCCTACTCCCTTAAATACCACTTAAAAAAAAATATCAGAGAAACAATGGATCAAGAGTCTAGAAAGAGACTGTCAAGGCTGGAAACCTCATTTTTTATCTAATCCTACAGCAAATTCTTTGTCACTAATTGTCCTGATATCACAACAAACTTTGTTCATCTGCTCCAGATGATACTTTAGCAGATATTTCATGACAAAAAACAAACTTGCACTACATGGTGCTACACAAGTGCCACTGCTGCTTTGCTTTACAGTTCAACAACAGCTGAACAGAAGAACAGTCTAAAGGAACTGCCCGGGTGTAACAACACCTGCACCCCTTAAGCTATTCAATGTCACTCAAATCTCTTTCCTTCTGTCCATGAGTGGTGCACACACCAGCTGCAACCTTTGTGTGTAGGCTCCAAGTCTACAGGCATGTATCTATCAATAAATGGTCCCACAGAGGTTAAAGTCACCCCTGCTTAGCAAATATTATAAGACCAAGATGAGCCATGAAACCAAAAGAATTATCCTTCTTCAGTACATGCATAGCAATATAAAAGACATTCTGAAGTTAAACTGTCCTTCAGTGAGGTTACTCTGGAAGGACAAAAAGGATCCTCTAGGGTTTGAGCAGCTCACCTCTTTCTGATCCTACGTTTTCCTACTCAACATTTCACTCTGTCCAAGCCTCATTTACTGTTCTTGGCTCGTATAATGTCAAACTTTGTAAATATACTTAGGTTTCTGGAATCAACGAGGATAAAAGTTTCATAAAACAAGGCAAAACCTACACATAGTGTTCTCTTTTGGTAACTTTAGCAGAAAATATAACCACCTCAATAGTCAGACATTTTATTTACCTTTCTCTCTACCATTCACACTGACAGAAATATTTCTCTTTCTAAATCCCTAGCTCAGCTATTTCCTGTCTTTTCCTTTCTTATCAAATACTAATTAACTTCAGATATAGGAACCAATTCTTTTCAGCCGTACGCCAAGTCAGGAGAGTCAGGTTCATCTAAATGTAGTTCTTTCCTCATCGACCCTTCTATCTCTGCTGCCAAAGAATCCTGTTAAAAACAAGCACAAAAGAAAAATATCAAAGTATTAATAGGTGTAACTGCATTAAATAATTCTTTATATACAATAATTAATAACTAATAAGATGTCATCCCAGAAAAAAAATAAATATAGGTTTAACAATGAAAATTGACTGGAAAACTGGAAGAGTAATTAACATATCTAAGGGAGTGACAAATCACGGTTTAGCTTCATACTGCTACAATATTTACTGTCTGAGGACACATAACACTTATCAAGGATCCTGAAAAACACATCACTGACAACAGGAGAATTCAGGTGCACCAGCTCCCCAGACCAAATTCCCTACTCCATAACATGCTGCTTTCACACAATAAGTTTTGCTTAATTTCTTTTCCTTTAAAACAAACAGAAAACACTCTTCCCTTTCACATTACCCACTCAGCCACAAAAAAAGCCATGGTTCTTGCCATGAAGTATTATATACTTCCCCTCTCAATTTTCCACTGCTGGGCAGTAAGTTTTACTGACTACATGGAATTAAGCGCAGGGTCTAAGTGTCAAACATTCAACAAACCTGAATGACTTGTGGGCCCACAATTCAGTATTTGAAAAACACTTTTGTACAAGGTGCATAAACCTGTCTCAGCACAGACAATCTTTTCACAGCCTGAATTTGTGCAAGTACAACTCCTCTTATTAAATGTCTGCACCTGAAATTGGCCCGTGTTCAGTCTCAGAAGGGAACCCAAAAAGGCAAGCTAAGCTTTTGTTGACAATTTACTTCTTGTGAGCACAACTATCAGCTGTGTTCCTCCTCAGCAGTTAAGACGAGACGTGGCTAAAGACAAAGAGGGGCAGATGAGGACAGGCTGAGAGCTGGGACTGTTCAGCCTGGAGAAGAGAAGGCTCGGGGGAGACCTGAGAGCAGCCTTCCAGGATCTGAAGGGAGCTCCAGGAGAGCTGGGGAGGGACTCTTGGTCAGGAAGTCTAGTGACAGGACGAGGGGTAATGGTTTTAAATTGGAAGAGGGGAGATTTAGATGAGATCTTAGGAAGAAGTTCTTTGCTGTGAGGGTGGTGAGGCACTGGAACAGGTTGCCCAGGGAAGTTGTTGATGCCCCATCCCTGGAAGTGTTGAAGGCCAGGCTGGATGGGGCTTGGAGCAACCTGCTGTAGGGAGAGGTGTCCCTGCCCATGGCAGGGGGGTTGGAACTTGATGATCTTTAAGTCCCTTCCAACTCTGACCATTCTATGATTCTACTGCTTTGATTACATTAATGCAGCTCAAAATCAACTTCGCTGATATCATTGCCCTCGGAAGTAATGGAATTATCCTAGAGATACACAGGCAAGCAAAGCCAGGCACTGGACTTACCCAGGCATTCTCAGCCACTCTTATTTTCTCATTTGGTTGAGGGCACTGCCTATTCCCCAGGCTTTAAATGTACAACATCATAAACAAATGAAACCAGATAAACAGAGCTGATAACACCAGCAACCCTGCCATAATTGATGCTGCCGTGTGTCACAACACACAGTCTTTTAATGAACCACCACATTTTCAGTGACCCTAAAACAAGAATATCTGTGTAACCTATTCAGGTACTGATGAACTACAATATATACTATAAGCAACTAGAAAAGCCACATCCAGAAACCATTAGTTATCTTATCAGGAAGTTAAACCACCAAGGATATTGAAGAAATGCAGGAAACTCCCCTAAAATCACCAGCTGTGGTACAAGGGATGCATAAAAAAAGATGTGTAGCAACCTGTGCATACTACCCCTGATTTACAGCATAAGCTAAGCCACCTGCAAGTTGTACACTGGATATTGCAGCAAAACCAAACACAGCATCACTGTTTTCAGAACCAGGGATGCAAAACTGATCACTCAGCTGATCTTTCGACGTCGTCTAAACACCCATTTCACCCCTGCTCATGGCTGGCCTCATATCCCATCCCTGAGACTGTAAAGTCAAATGCAAACAGATTTCCTTTGCTGGCTGGTTTTCTGATTTGTGCAGGTGTTGGGGTTTTTTTCCAAAAATCTGCTTACCATAGGGAAGAGACCAAGAGAGTGGTACCGGCGTGATATAGCGTTTGGCATAGTCTTGTTCCTAAGGTTTTTCAGCTCTTCTTGGGCTTCATGAAGCATCTCCATGCACTCTGCATACTTGTCTTCCAGCTCCCGCAACTGTAACATACACAAAACACCTCAGTGGCAAAAAGGTTGATAATTCTTTCCACGCTGGTAAAGGATAATGGTGTAGGGAAGAATATTCCACTTTAAAGGAAAAGAACTTCCAAGAATGAGTATCATTGAAAATAATAAATAAGGTGGATAATAACAGCAAGGGCTGGAGGGGAGGAGCTGCTCCATTTCTTGTCCTACAGGCTGAGAGAGCTGGGACTGTTCAGCTTGGAGAAGAGAAGGCTCCAGGGAGACCTTAGAGCAGCCTTCCAGGATCTGAAGGGAGCTCCAGGAGAGCTGGAGAGGGACTCTTTGTCAGGAAGTCTAGTGACAGGACGAGCGGTAATGGTTTTGGATTGGAAGAGGGGAGATTTAGATGAGATATTAGGAAGAAGTTCTTTGCTGTGAGGGTGGTGAGGCACTGGAACAGGTTGCCCAGGGAAGTTGTTGATGCCCCATCCCTGGAAGTGTTTAAGGCCAGGCTGGATGGGGCTTGGAGCAACCTGCTCTAGGGAGAGGTGTCCCTGCCCAGGGCAGGGGGGTTGGAACTTGATGATCTTGAAGGTCCCTTCCAACTCTGACCATTCTATGATTCTATGAAACCACTGTCAAGGAGAAGACTTTCCCAGGAAACACATCCTAGCACTCTGCAGATGTCTGTCTACTCTCATAGTTTTTGAGTTCATCAGCCATTTCAACCAAGTTTGGCAAAGTGTTAGAAACCTAAAATAGCACATTCCTATGAGTTCAATAAAAATAAATACTTGGCATGGAAACAGAGATCCTGTTAATGCCTTTCTCAAGGAAGCAATGGAAAAGCACGAGCTCAATCTTTGTGGAGCAGCACAGATACAAATAGACTAGACAGCAAGAAAGATTCCTGTGGGCATTCCCACCTCTTACACGAAGTATTTCAAATCCAAGGCACATCATAAGAGGAATTGAGCCTTATTCATTCTATGTAGACCATTTTGATTAAGTGAATGCAGCAGCCAGAAGGCAGCCAGCAATCCTAGACTGTCTTCAGTCTATTTGTTGAACAAATACAGCACAAATGACTCTTCCATGTTACCTCACCAGCCTAGAAAAGCCAACTTCTAACTATATAGTTAGAACTATACAACTCCTATAGAGCCCATAAGCCTCTGTTTTTCCAAGTGTGTGCCAGCAGAAGGAAAAGGGTTTGAACTCCACCAGGAACATACATGCACCTCTACTCCATATACAGGGGCAAAATTATTTAATACTTCTGATCCAGCTAAAACTCCCATGGTAAAGTGAACAGCCACTGCCCTAGTGCTAAATTATGCCAAGTAATGCACTCACCTCTGCTGTGAGCTGTCTCTGGGCATCTTTAGCTGCTCCCAAATGCTGGACAAGTTCTTCATTTTCAACAGCACACTGAAACAGGCCAAGAAATGTTAGAAATGCTGTGATGTTTTGTCCTGTGATGATGTTTGTATCCTATACTACAGGTAAGTAGCAAGATTCTAACTTTTCTCTCTGCAGCAATTTAGTCCACGTTAGTTTAAAAACATTTAAACAGAGCTTTAAAATGTTAACATGAGAACACCCAGCATCAGTCTGTGTCCTGCTAAATGAGCCCCCAAGACCCTAAAACTAATGAGTACGTGCCCACTGAAATACTTGTACTGGCATTCTTGTTTTAACAAAGTCATTAAGTTCAGTGCAAAGTCTCACATCTAATTTTTAAAATAAATTGACTAAATAAATATATTTGATATCTCATATATGCATCTTGTAATTAATTGATGCTTTCTAGCCAAGTGTGCTAGATATTCAACATCAAATAAGGTCACACAGATGACAAGGATGGAAAATTTCCTTTAGGCTCTAGTACACAGAGAATTGTAACTAGTCTTTCAGCTACAACAGCAGCAAATCACAGCAGCAGTCTGGCAACTGGATTCCTTACAGCTTTTGCCTTTTTCTGCAGATCAACTATCTGAGAGAGAAGATGGGTGATTTCTTCCTGCTGCCGGGCAGCATCTTCCGTTTTCTTTGCTAGCTCTTCGGAGATATTGGCAATCTGGATGTTGGCATCCCCTTGAAGATAAGCAATTACAATTAACATGACAAAGTAAGCAAAAGATGTTCTTGCAGAACACGGCTTGATTCAGCAGAATCCTTCCCCAACACACAGCTATGCTGTTTTTATTTTTGAAAAGCAGCAGTAGGATGCAAAACCAGAAAGACACAAAGTGCCCATGCAGCAAAGGAGGCTGCACTTCCCCTTAACAATAACATTTTCCATGCAAAACTGGTTTGCAACCAAGAAAGATTTAGCTTACAGACAGAATTTCCTGCTGGGAAATTTCAGCCAGAAATTTTCTCCTCAGCACCATTTATATAAGGAAAATAATTACCAAAGGAAAATATGGCTGACTGATCTGACTCAGTCATCTGTCTTTTATTTGTTGGGGTTTTTTTATACTGAACAATCCTGAATGAAAAGGGGAAGAAAAAATTACATACTTAGCTCTTTTACACAGTCATTGACAAGCTGCTGTTCTTTTTCTTCATAAGTGATGGTTTCAGTCTTCAGCTGACAGGCCTGTTCAAGAAATCCACACCAAATATGCTACATTAACACATTTGTTCTTTGCCACTCTGATGCTGTATTTCCATCTGCTTCAGAAAGACAAGCTTTTCTTATCCCTCCTCCAGGAAGACAGCAAGAAACTACAGTTTTTGTCTGCCCTCCCTCCCATTCTGGAAAAAAAGGGGCCAGGTAAATGTTCAGGAGAGACATCACTGCATGGAGATGGGCATCATGATTGCCACATCCCCACTAGATGTCACTGGAGTATTTTGCACTTAGAATTAGAAAAAAATAAATAATAATTCCCTGAACACACAAAAGACTAGTATGCAAATCCTGGTCTGATCTCATAAACAAAGGTAGGCATCATCATAATAAAATGATTGGTTTAAATCATCGAACTAAGCACACCCAAGTACTTAAAACACATTCATAGAATCATAGAAATGGAAGAGTTGGAAGGGACCTTAAAGATCAT
>VXBW01003040.1:34723-59114 GCA_013400375.1 Thinocorus orbignyianus
CTCTCTCAGCCTGTCCTCATAGGAGAGGCGCTCCATCCCTCTGATCATCTTGGTGGGATGTCTTCTGACAGTATTTGAGAAGTTCTGGCACTGTAACAGTATATCCCACATAAAACTTCAGTGCTACCTCCTTTCTTGCTTTGTTTTTCTCTGCTCCAATTCTAGGAGCATGGCTACACCCAGCTGGTTCTCCCTGGCACCACATTGGGGGGTCCCTAATCTGTTGCCAGTGCTGGGAGCACCCACAGATTCCATCTGCAGAGAGACACGTAGCTTAGAGGTTTCAGGTTGGGCTCCATCCTGTGCCTCGCTGGCACAGCCTGCATCCCCCTGGGAGGGAGGTCAGTGGTACATGGGGTTCTCCTGTCAGCCCCACCTCAATCCTAACCCTACCTTCACTAATTCTCAAACTATCCACTGCTCATTTTCCTTGCATGACTTCTCAACAAAGCATACAACACACTTTGGTTTGACCAAAGATGTGTCACTACCTGTTTGCAAATATTAATGAGACTGTTTCCCTACACTCATTCTTAGTTCAAGAGTATTTCTTCTGCTACACTCTGCTACGTGTTTCCAAACCAGTAACACGCTCCCAAAGTTTGAAAGTTACACTGAAAATTAAAATAAAATTATCCATGGGTTGTTCAGTTCTGAAGTGGTGTCTCAGACAGATAGGGAAGAGTAAATAAACTTTAAAAAGTGTCTTGTCTGTGAAACAAACGGAATGTTGTCAGAAATAAAAGGCAAGAAAAACCACATTCAACTGAAAATATCAGCCTGACTTGAAACACAAATTAAAGACATTTAATGCAAATTCAGGCTAGTGATTTTTACTTTGACAAACACCAGACTTGTTCTGGAGTGATCATGCCAGCTGAAAAAATTCAGATCTGCAGCTAAAGTCTCCCACATCTCCCAGGTCAGCCCCTCAACACCTGTTTCAAGATGCCACCCTGTTCTCTGAACCTGCCTGCACTCCTGTGGGTTCTTTTCACAAGGAAACTGCTCTGCCTGTGGCTTCGTGTAGCTCCCACATTTCAGCCTTTCCTTCATTCAGAAGGACGGTGATTAAACAGCTCCAAAGGGATGTGTCATGAGGGATTCTATGCTCATAATCAGACTCAGCTTCTACTACATGCTGCTCAATGCCTGCATTCTGCTGTTTAAATGAACAACCGTATTAAGGAAGACACAAAGGGAGAAATTTTACCTCAGATCTAAGCACAACATTCTCTTCTTCAAGGTCCTTGAGTTTCTTTTGAAGAGAATCCAAATGGAAGTAGTTCTGGACGGAGGACGAAGATTCATTCCTTTTCAACCTGGTAACAAAACCAAGAGTTTTAATTAATTTTTACCTTTATTACACCCAGTGTCACAGGAGAACAGACTGAACAGGGGTCTCAAAACCCCTCAAGAGCTACATGAAATACAGGGTTTTTTCATGCCAGTATGTTTGGGCAGCAATGTATTTGCAGTGATTTTTAAAAAATTAGCACTTCTTAACATATACTTATTATTCTCCACACTTCCTATGTAAAAGTTTTTCAGCCAAGGCTACGAAAAAGGAAACCACCTTACTACAGGAAGCAACCCAATAGCTTCCTGATGAACGTTGGACATACTTCAAGCCAGTGCAGCCCTAAGAGTGCCAGCAAGGGAAGGCAGCCCTTCCTCGAGCCCGCCGTGCTGCTCAGCCAGCTAAACTCCTGGACCCATGCTTTAAGTCATGCTTTATTTCTTTCCCTTTGCCTAAAATTTTTCACAGTGCTCTCAGGTCCATCAAGCTCAAAGGTCACCCAGGTAGCACAGCTTAGCGTGGTGTGCAGAGGTATGTGGTGTAGCAGGGTGGAATCACAGAATGGTCAGAGTTGGAAGGGACCTTCAAGATCATCCAGTTCCAACCCCCCTNTCCAGAGCTGGACAACTGTGTCCATTCCAGGTGGGGTCTCAGGAGCAGAGGGGGAGAATACCCTCCCTGGCCCTGCTGCTCACACTTTTGCTGCAGCCCAGGCTGGGGTTGGTTTCTGGGCTGCCAGCGCGCACTGCCGGCTCCTGGTGAGCTTCTCATCCAGGAGCACTCCTAAGTCCTTCCCCTTTAGGGCTGCTCTCCAGCCATTCTCTGCCCAACCTGGATTTGTGCCTGGGATTGCCATGTCCCAGGTGCAGGCCCCTGCCCTTGGCTTGGCTGAACTTCATGCTATTTGCACTAGCCCACCTCTCCAGCCTGTCCAGGTCCCTCTGGATGCCATCCCTTCCCTCCAGCATGTTGACTGCACCATTGAGCTTGGTGTTGTCAACAAACTTGCTGAGGGTGCATTCCATCCCACTGTCCACGTGTCCAACAAAGATCTTAAAATAGCACTGGTCCCAGTACTGACTGCAAGTGGGCCCTGTGTCTGCCTCACCACCAGTGACCTAGTTCCTGCCAAAGTCACAGTGCTCTGTCAGCAGTCTCCCTACGTACTTTCCCCTCCTGACTCTTGTTGGCATCAGTCTATCCAGCTGGTCCAATGCAAATCCTTCCAGACGGTGCCGTGCACCAAGTTCAGAGTTCCATTTATAGCTCCAGCCAATAAAAAGATCATTTTATTACTTTTCAAAGCTATCAAATTGTCCAAACTACCTCTGCTTAGTACCAGATAAAGGTTCAACGTTGTAGATCAGTAACTTACGGGGTGGAACAAACGGACTCTGGTTCACTTTCTTCAGCAGCACTGGTATAGAACTGGAGCAGCTCATCTTTCATGGAGAGCTCATGCCGCAACTGAGAAACCTGCACACAGATGGAGCTTTGCAGATCAGTAAGTTGCTTTTCTGGGCATGTTCTTAAAGTAAAACCACTACAGATTATTTATTCATCCCCCAAGCATCACCTTCAGACTAAATTAAGAAGCCAAGATTGGAACAAACCAGAACCAGTTATTCTATTACTTAGAAAGGTTGAAAAGGGTATCTTGTAAATCAACTGTTAGATGTTATTTTTACAAGTTCTAAAACACAATTATCCACTGCTATTGGACATGTTTCTCTCTGACATTCTTTAAGATGAGCAATCCTGATTCACTATCACATTAGTCTAGATTCCTATCCACAGAAACAGACACATTACAATGGTACTGCAAGAAACTACCATGGCACAACAAACACAAACATCATTGTCTTACCCATTTTATCTCTTGACTGTCATCTGGCTTAGACACAGACCTTAGATAAAGACACCTCCTCCTCTCCAAGAGATAAAATTACTAAGGTGGTTGTAGTAAGGTGTACTAAGGTTGCATTTGGGACTCAACAGCCTATTGAGCTGTAGACAACCATCAACACACAGCGGCAGGCTGCCATTCGGAGGTCGCCACAGCAGTGGAGGTTGCAGTTGGTTTCTGGATGTAATTTGGGCTTTTGATGACTCCAGAAACATGAGTCTAGTGAAGTAGTGTGTGAGGGTCCCATACTCCGTATACACATAGATCAAAACCAAACAAACCACCGAAATTGTGTGGTTAAGATGCTTTGTAATTGTGAGCTCCACAAACTTAACCTTGGTTAATTCATATTGTGATTCTTTAAGAAAAGGGTTAAAAGCCCGGCTACACAGCAGCACTTACACCACCAAGGACCTCTTCTACACTTTCACCTGGACCCTTTGGAGCCAACACCACCCTAATGATCCACTCCAAACACAGTTCACAGTGTGAATCAGCCTAGGTTGGTTTGATACTGAGCTCTAATTTCCAAGGAGACAATACTAAAGGGTAGGTGCACCGTCTCAGCCAGAAGGGACAAATCTCAAGAGCAGAACTGCAGGATTCTCAGTGAAGATGGCAATGCCACAGCAGATAGACACTCTGTACCTGTGAACTACACTTCTGCTGCTGAAAAGGCAGACACCCACCTCTCCAACCAAAACAATTCACACTTGAAGTTTTCCCAACATAAGGTTTAAAGCTTTTGGTATATAATTCTGGAACATTAAGCTGAAACTTCAGCGTCTGTGCACGCAGTGCAGAGCTGGCTTCACTGAGCTCATCTTGCCTTCTCTAGTGCACTCAGGTCCATTGGGTTTTACTGAAGATGACCACAGCCCCCTCCTACACCTCAGGATCACCTGACAACACAAACTCGAAAGAGAAACCCAAGAATCTATTGCATTTTGCCCAGGTCTGTACATACCTATGAATATGGCACGTTACAAGGACACAGGAAAAACCTGAGGTACTTAGCAAGATACTGAGAAGGTTTTGTCAGGACAAGTTTGGTAGGTCAGAGAGATACAAAGCTAAATTATTGATGCCGTGATATATGTATCAGGAAAACTTTAACAATACACCACACACTGAGGAAAAAAAATTGTCTATATATTACAGAAACCACAGAGCCCCTAAATAAACCATTTTTAGGCCATTTTTACAGAATTTTAGAAATACTAATTCAATTATCTTAACCCTTGCCTTTAGAGACAGATGTCTTATTTACCATTCTATTCAAATACTCAAAATTCATCATTAATGGCAGATGGAAACATACTGAAGAAAGATTTTCAACACATAAAAGTGCCGTGAATGTAAAGCCTGATGAGCTCTGCCTCAAAAGCATCCATTTCTGAAGGAGTCACAACAACATGAAAGATGGGTGCTGATGGAACACATGGCTCAACATATCAAGCCATAAATAAACTCATGAAGTTGGCCTATCTTGGAAAAAGCAGAATGAACAGGATCTAAGCCAGCACAAACTCCTGAAATCTCCATAAACACAAAAAGTGATTTATCTTATATGTGATACCTATATCATATTCAGTTTGAGAAGCAAAGGGAAGCACTCCCAGAACTCAGATGCTGTGTTCTAAGAGTCAACATTCAACTTGGGTATCACCAGAAAAGCATTTGGGAAAAAGCAATTAACCATCAGTCTGTGAGGAAGAAACAAGTGAAGACTGAGAAAGATCCAGGGAAGAAACCAGGAGAAGAAAGAGCTGCAACAGAAAGGGAGGTGGGATGCCCACGAAAATTAAGTACAGACAAGGTGAAGCTAGAAGGAAAACTCTCTCCATCACCACAGAACCAGGACTCGGGTGTACAAATCTTACCTCTTCCCTGATGTGTTCTACTTGCTCCTCTAGGAAGTCATTTCTTTCTGTCAGTGATTTGTTCTTCTTTAACAGTGACTGGCCAATTCGAGCAGCTAATTCTAAGTCCCGTTCTTTCTGTGAAGCATCAAGAAAAGAAAGGTCATTTCAAATTTTTTTTATTCACCAAAGGATCAGAGGGAGAGTAAAACTGTCATGAAAGGGAAGGAACATTTGTTCCTTCCCTTTATTATTCCCTTTATTGTTATTGAAGAATAAAAAGACTTTTTCCTTCTGTGAGGGCTTGTTTGTTTGGGGTTGATTTTTTGTGCTAATTTTCTTTTTCTATTCCTGCTTATGCTACACCCATGTTATTCAGCAAAGACTAACCCACAGAGAGTTATTTAACCATACACATGAAAGCACAGCTTCAAAGTCTCACATAAAACAACTCCAGTGAAATGAGATCTGGTTCTCTATCACAGGTTTGTTTGAGAAACTACCGAGGGAAACTATTCCATCACCTTGTTATACCATCTGCAGAATGCAATCACAAAGCTTTAGAGGTTGCATTTTAAAGAATTTTAAGGAAGCACAGTAAAAATAGCAAAGAACTCAGGCATTTCAAAGCATTCTTCAGTTTCCACGTGCTCCACCTGGAAATAAAAGACAGCTGTGAAGGAGCAGAAGCCAATTCCACCACAAGGAATGTTCAGCTCTTACACTCGCGGTGTGCATAGATGTGTTAGTGCTTTCGTATAAAAACAAGTCCTATCCCCCTAATTTTTGCTGATGCCCAAATCTACATGAAGTGGGCAGTCTCATGCCGTGCTTGCTCCCTTCTTCCCCCTCTCTGCCTGCACAGAATTGGAAATAACTGATCTGGATAGTTCACCACGTGTACCCATGAAAACTAGAAGCTTATCCTGCTGCTGATGCATGTCTATACAAAAGCTGAGACATGGGGTTGTAATCCACCTGGGACAGGATGATTAACTGCCTACAACTCTGCACCATCTATTTATCATTTTCTTACTATCTTTACAACAGTTGGGAAAGCGGCCCTAAGGTAACTCCCCGCTTACTTTTAGTTCAACACCATTTGAGGAACGAGTTTTCTCCCTGTCACTAAAAATACTGCTTGGAGCTTATTTACCACTCCCAACGGCCATCCAGACTCTGGGACTAAAAACCACCTTGTGCCACGTGTGCATTAATGACAAAGCCTCCCAAAGCACATAGATTGGAAGTCAATGAATTTGAATGAAGATGCTTTTATAGTGAGGGGGGAAAAATGGAGTTATGTAATAATCAGTAAATAAAAAGAGAGGTTATTGATCACCGCCCCGTCTCCAAATAGCATTTTCCAAATGGTTTCTGAAGGTCAGGCTTCTATTTGCATTGAAAGCTACTGGCATTATCTAGTCATAAAATCTTTATATAATCTTACTTTCAATCTTTCAGAACAATAGGTTTCACAAAGTTACCCTAAAAATGTTTGGTTTGCGTATCGAGCCAACTTATTGTTTAGCAATTTGGCTCACTTCAGGAATGCTTGGTGGAAAAAACCTAAACTGCTGCAGCTTTGACTCTACAGAGGAAGAGCTACCTGGCAAGTAAGGCTTCCAACCTCAAAGCTGAGGAACATGAGTGTATTTCCAGGCTCTTTAATTAACCTCCCTAGACTTCCTACACAATTTTTAGCAATTCAGCTCTAAATCTCAGTTTGGGGTCAGGCCTTTTACACACAGTGATAAAGAACTGATTTATCACAGCAATATGCAAGGAAATACTGATGAGAGAGACATTTACATTACATATTGGAAAGGGACGAGAAAGCAGGTACTCTTATCACATACTTGCACACCACACACCACACTTTCACTTGCTCTGCTTAGTTTTAGGACAATAGTCACAGATTTTCAAAATATCTGCATATCCTGTCTGACACACTGCCCCAAAACACTACATCTTTCACCCTGCCTTCTCTGTACTGCATTCATTTGAAGTTTTCCCACATGGACAGACAGGGAGTAGCTTTTGGGGGTTGATTTTTGCTCATGTGTGTGTGAAGGTAGCAGGAGTTGCACCCTGACTTCTGCAAACACATCTCATCTTTTGTGCTAACCACCATTTGGAGAACAGAGAAAGGAGCCTCAAGTGCACATCTCTAAGTAGAAAATGATACATAAAACAACAAAAAAACCCAGTGAAAGTATTAGTTTTATTAAAGGTTCACCTTTAATAGGTGACGAGGGGTAATGGGTTGTTGATGCCCCATCCCTGGAAGTGTTTAAGGCCAGGCTGGATGGGGCTTGGAGCAACCTGCTCTAGGGAGAGGTGTCCCTGCCCATGGCAGGGGGGTTGGAACTTGATGATCTCGAAGGTCCCTTCCAACTCTGACCATTCTATGATTCTATTACACGTTTCCCCACTTTTCCTTGGCTATCATCCAGATAGGTAGGTACACCAGAAGCTTTAAACCACAGGCTCAGCAAGTCCTTCTGGTGTTGCTCCCATGAGTGTGATTTCTGGATCTATAGACCTTTGGCTGCAAGGACTCAGGGGAGGAAGCAGTGTGGCAGATGCTGCCTCAGTACTAGGAGGAGCCATGGAAGCAAAGGCAAGTAAATCTCAGACAAACAAGACAAAAGGAACAGGACACAAACAGGTAACAGACTGCTCCTGCAAATTAATGGATTATTCCGGGACAAGGCTTGTAGGTAAAGCATTGGTTTCAACTAATATTGCATAGAAAGTTGGTTAGAATTCAGCTCAAAGCACAAAATGCAGGACTTTGGACTGAGCTCAGGTGTATTCAGCAGAGGTGTGAGCATTCCCACGCTTGTTCCATTGCAGAATTTAAGGAAGAACAGAGCACTCATTGCTCAGGATTGCTACAGAGAGGCAGCTAATTTAATTCAAACAATTTATCATATTTATTGAACATAAATATAGTAGTTTGACAATTATTTTTTACTATATCTCAAGGATTATAGTAATAACAATTTACATCTTAATGGTATAAACAACCACAATCCCAAAACAACCGAAAGACAAACAAGAAAAGGCTTGGAGACAAACCAAGATAGATACTTCCTAATTTTGTGACTGTGCACTTCTCTCAAAAGATATTATCTAAGATAATAACTATGAGTACAAGATATTTTGTGAACTACTTTTTCTTTATTAAAAAAATATTAATAAAGAAAAAATTAATCACTAGTGATACTGTTAGCTTTACATGTACTCTGAAAACATGTGTCATTTTAAGATGATTCCGCCTTTCCCTCCATATTCCTTACGGCAAATATTTGGCCAAGAGCAAGTTAAGTAAAGTTAAATGGCCTCTATGAAAAATAAGCACAAGTAATGAATCTATACGACAGAGGCCAACAAATGACCTTTACTCAGAAAGATTATTTATCATAGAATCANGTTGAGGACTCCAGAGCTGGACACAGGACTCTAGGTGGGGTCTCACAAGCGCAGAGTAGAGGGGGAGAATCATCTCCCGTGACCTGCTGCTCATCTTACCAATGAGACAGACTGTACACACACTCAGAGTACTTATTTCTCCTCATGTGAGGACAGTCCACCAAGCCTCCAGCAGCAGTGCTGTGTAATATCTGTACTACTTCCTTACACCGTGTATGGGTTCTTAAAGAGATGTCATACTTGCCTCTTCAAGAAGACGTGTCACAGCATCTATGTCATTGTATGTTTTAGTCATCTGGCCCACTCTTTCAGCACATAAAACTGTGGAGGAAATAAAACAAAACATTAACCATATTGGTAATACTATCAGGGAAAAATATCCTTTAAAGCATTTAAGTTTACATAACTTTTCATCTTAAAATGATTTAGGCATACTCTTGGGTAAGTATATCAAAAATAAAATTAAAAAATCAAAGCTTCAAGTTAAACTGAGACTATAAGTGTTTCTCTTTTGTAATGAGCATTTGCTTTTGTCAATGGCAGAACAAACCATCAAAATGTTAAAACTTAACTTAAAGAAGGGAAAACAGATGTTCTTAGATACCTAATTAGCATTCCATCACGTCACCCAGTCATTACATGTAGTAGAATTACTCCATGAATAAGCAACACCAATACTATTAGTAACACTGTTCAACATAAACCTCCTATGTCATATTAAGTTGATAAGAATTGGATTCTATGGTATGAGACAGCAAAGTGAATACATAATACATGCAAAATAATAAATGATTCTCATAATACCGAAACCACACCATGGTGACCATGGCATCACTCAAAAAATATTTACTTAGACTGACTAATCACTAAGGTGGAACCAGAAGTCTTGTTAAACCGAAGGAAGTATGCAGAAATTTAGTCTACTCCTATAGGTTATCCTTTAACAAACTACATGGACTTCGAATCATGGAATGGTTAGAGTTGGAAGGGACCTTAAAGATCATGAAGACCCAAACCCCCTGCCCTGGGCAGGGACACCTCTCCCTAGAGCAGGTTGCTCCAAGCCCCATCGAGCCTGGCCTTGAACACTCCCAGGGATGGAGTCTCCATCCTTGAACACTCCTAGGGATGGAGTCTCAGTACCCCCACAGTAAAGAATTTCTAGAATTAACCTAGAAGTCTGCAAGTTTTCTAAATAAACACCAATAATCTGAGGAACCAACAGCACTTCCTTCTCTACCCTTATATTATTTCTATTTTCAGCTCTACCTATTCCTCAAACCCTGTAATTCTGAACAAGAGGGACGCTTAATGAAGTTGAGTTGGTTGTACAGACTATTAGTTACCAGGCTGCTGCAGCACAAACTGTTCTTCAGGGGATTTACCCCTGATAACATCAGTTAAAGCTCAGCCTGACAAATTGGCTCATGACGCTCCAGAGTGCATTAAGGTCAGGAGGGGAGAGACAGATAAGGCCCAATAAGATTTAAATTAAAAAAAATAAAAAAATCAACCCAAAGAAAAGGAGTACTGAGTACAGAAGCATTGCTAGGGGTCAGCTTGCCACCCTAAGGAAGCAAACAACAATATACAATTTATAAATATACAGTCTACATATGCATAAAACATACAGTCAATTGCCACTAAGGCACATGAATAATACATCAAGCTCAACGGCACTTTGGTATCTGTTGAAATGCTGGAGGGTTCCACACTTAAAGATCAGAAAGCTTCTTGGACTACAAGACGATGTACAATTTGTTTATCTTTATTTTCCTGTATATTTTTTTTAGTATATTTTTGGACACTGAAAATATTTACAATATTCAGAGACATGAGTAGTTCCCGTGCACTCCCAAGAATGCCATTCAAAAGTATTAAAAATACAATTGCCTTTATCCAAATAGTTGAGTCTGAAAGAGGTAGCAGTAAAAAGTTTAAGCTTCAAAGTGGTAATTTCACAAAAACAACACAGCAAATATAAAGATATATAAGATAAAATATAAAGAATAACTACACCACTGCATCTGTAAAATACAAGCTGTATCAGTCAAAAACAGACTAATCACCACAGGAAAAAAAGGTAATAACAAAATAACTTGCAGAGAACATCAACTACAGTAAACAAAGGTGCTAAACAGATTTCCATAAAACCTTCACGTAAAGATGGACAGTGTCATGGCCAGAAGACTATTCACAATAAGTAAATCAAAAATTAACATCAACATAAACCCAACTTTTTTAAACATAGTAAGTGCATAACTCATGCAATAAAATATCTATCAGCAACCCTGATAGCAGCAGTTTGTTTTCCAAACAACTGTACACTGAATAGTTCCCTTGGTTACAGCATTCCCTTGCTTCTATAAAATAAAGTTTGAGATTGTCATAAAATAAAGTTTGAGATTGTCATTAGCAAGCTCATTTTAACCCCTCACCCAGCACCCATCATGACCACTGATGATGACTACAGCAACCTCGCAGAGGCCTAGTTCAGGTGGATGCAGAACCTCCCCAACATCCAAGCTGATAAAAGGACGGTGCTCCCACAGACAAAGAGTGTTGAAGGTTGATTCGTGTGGCTGCTCACTTGGTTATTCCTTCAGAACTTGCCATTTCATCTTTAATGACACCACAACCTGAATCACAACACACTTATTACCACCAAAGCAGTAGTGAACTTGTCACCAGCAGCTTTCATATCTCAACATTTCCAGCAAACTTTTGCCGGTCACTCTTAAAACAGAGGCCTTAATATACTGTTCTGCCAAGGTGGAAGGGAATACCATTTAGGGAGCACAGATCTCCGGTGGTTTTTATACTGATGCTTCTTATTAGGAGGGAACAAACTCATGACTTTTTCTCATCCAAAGCCTTTATGCTTTGGCAAGGCCCACTATACTCATGATGGGTCCCGAGAAGCCCTGCCTTGCCCACGGCTTCTGTCTCCCTCCAGACGTTGAGGTAGGACACGATGGCAAGCTCATTGCATCCCAAATGCCATGCATCCAGACGTACAGATTGGACCCTCTGGTCTCCTCAGCTCACCTTGGGTTCGTTGCTGAAAGGCTATTTTTGCTCTCCAGGGATAAAGCACTTGCTCTAGAATCAAAGCTGTGATTTTTAGCTACCAATAGTTATCCCCTGGCACCGGTTACTGCGAGCACGGCATCAACTTGAGCCAAGCACCAGGAATTCTGAAGCAGTGCCATATAACCTATATTCCTTTTCAAATTAACTCAGGAAAATTATACCTAAAGCGTGCCATCAGCTCTGTTACTGACGCCACTAGAACAATTTTCCTTGTTGAAAAGGTAACCATGGTAGCTTCTCCTCCATTAATCGAGAAGGTTTTGGCAGCCCTGCCTAAACTGGGGCAGAGGCTTCAGGTTGTCACATTTGAGACAGCCCCAGGAGAACATGCTCATCTAAAGAGCTTAAAAATTTGAAGAGATTGCTGTCACAGGAGCTGGGAAAAGAAATAATAGATGTGCTTCTGAGCCACCTCTTGCTATAAGCCCAAATTTAACACAGCACACCAGCAGCTCCCCCACCTCCCGATGGGAGCAGATCGCTGGCTCCAGAAGGGAAAGGGAGTTCAGGGGGTGGCTGCAACACCGGCCAGAAGGAGAAAGAGGGGTCACAGCATGCCAACTGCTCCACAGCTGCCAACTCACACCCTGGGCGAGCTCCGTGGAGGAGTCTGGAAGAACATCATGTAGGGAGTGATAAGCACTTCGTCAGCAAGCACATATTAGCCCGGTTAAAATTAACCACCTGAAGTTCAATAGACAATGCCAACAGAGCCTGGCTCTTGATTTCAAGGGCGTAGTTTGCAAATCAATCTTTTCATATTAAGGTGCAGTTACTGATTCTTCTAGAAGAGATTTTTATCTTGCCCATTCAAGCTATGGCTCGAAGGGTGTTTGTTTACTGCCATGACCAAAACTAAGGAGATACGGAAAAACACCTGGAGAGAACCAAAGTCTGATTGTCATCTCCACATTTGGGCCCCACAACTTTCCATGGCCATAGTTCACACGTCATTTACTGATAAAGCTCAGAATAGCTCTCCTGTTAAAAGTCAACCTTATCTTGCAGGATTTTCAATTACAAGCCATTAAATGACCACCTTGACATTCTCCTCCATCCATTTCTTCTCGAGAAAGGTCTGGACTGCAGCCCTTGCAACTAATAAATGGGTGTAGGTCTTAAAGCAGGACCTGGACTGTAAATGCTCCAAAAATCCTAAAATGAAGTTACAAGCCTGTATCAAAAGCCGTGCATGGTCAGTCGTCCCCCTCTTGTAAATATGGCATGTTTCCCTGGGAGGGATTGGATATGCCAAAGCTTCCAAGAACTATCACTCTCCATTTTCCTTTGCCTTAGTGTTTAAAGATCACAGAGCCCCTGCACAGCCTCCACGCTAGTCAATGTCTTTGTAAGGTAAGACAGGTAATTTTTAATTAAACTTGGGCTAGATTCTTCACCTGCATTTACCCAGGGAAGATTTTTAATCTGTTAACATTAGTCAACTGAAATAGTAAGGAATGACTCCCATCACAGGTCCTAACCAGGTAATAAAGTCTTTTCCTGTCCTACCTGCGAAAGCAAGAATCAAACCACAGAATTAGCTGACCCAACAACTCACTAACCAAAGAAAACTGACAGGCTGTCCCTTTTACAGCTCAGGGTTTAGGTTTTTTTATCAACAAAACCTGAGTAGTGACTATGAACAAACGTCCCCGTACAAAGTTTCACACAGTCAGCTCAAAGATCAGCTCATCGAATGACAAGTAAATAAGTTGTTATCGGGCAAATTTACAACTCCAAAGCAATGCCCAGACCTTTCTGAAGGTGTTTCCCATACTCAGGAGAACTGATTCTGTAACGCTGCCAAGCCTAATGCTGTGACAGAGGCCCCAGTCACAGGGCTGAGGGCAGCCACAGCACCGAAATGGTGTGACAGGGGAAAACCTCATTACACCAAAACCACCACGGAAATCACAGAAAAGTAATGAGTACACGTTCTGCTCATGGAACAGGCTGGACAGTTAAGGAGTCTTAATCATTCCATTTTTACCACCTTCTTTTCAACACCTCTAAATGGTTAAAGTGAAGCATATTAGAGGGCTGGAGCACCTCTCCTATGAGGACAGGCTGAGAGAGCTGGGACTGTTCAGCCTGGAGAAGAGAAGGCTCCGGGGAGACCTGACAGCANGAGGTGTCCCTGCCCATGGCAGGGGGGTTGGAACTTGATGATCTTTAAGGTCCCTTCCAACTCTGACCATTCTAGGATTCTATGACTCTGTATTTCAAGACTTTCCATTTCTGATAGCTAACATATAGCCAGATATGCCTAAAATGTTTCTTTTGTTCAGCATGAAAAGGCTATGTACTGGTGTTTCTATCTGCTTTACTTCTAGAATGGATGGGTTCATCCCAAAGAGTCAGTTCTAGTGTTTGTAAGTGTGCCCATGTGCAAAAATACATGGAAATGCCATATATCACGTTTGTGCACCTGTATCACTCCTACAGGGAGCGTGTAGGTGACCTGAATGTATAGGGTGGAAGAGAGAAGGCATCTTTAAAAGACATTTCAAATACACACTGAGCTTTTGAGGAAAAGTATTGTAGAAAGACAGGGCTAAATCTATCCCAGATGGAGCTCAACATTTTCTTTTTCCCCTCTTAAAATCAACAAGAACAGCTTCAGAATATACTTAAATCCGCATGAAAGGTGAAGTCAGCAGGAAGAATAAGAACAGCATGGTGTATGTTTCAGCAACCACTTTAAAAAAATAAAAAAATAAAAAAATTCCTTTTCCCAGTATTCTCTCCAGCACCTTCCTGTTTTACAGACACACGAGTTATTTCAGGTTCCTTCAGGGGCCCACAACAGGAGAGAGGGACAATTTATTGATGGAGTATGAATGAAATCCAGGTGGAATATTTGATTCTGAGGAAGGCTTTACAGGAAAGTCCTGGATTTGGAGAGCATCTTACACCCACTGAGGTTTTGGACACGGGAACTGTTTTCCATGAAAGGAATAAGGGCGTAAATTCTCAGCAGGTCAGGATCTCTGTGCTGGTGATCTTTTAAAGCACCCTTACACCAGCTTTAAGATAATATATTTGCAAGTACCACCTCTCTACCACAAACCCACTATTTTGGAGTGAAATTTACAGCACATGAAGGAAGAGAAACGGTGCATTTAGCTTTTGGCACCTGAAGCCCTGAAAAAAAACCTGGCCAGTTTGGCTGGAAGCAGCCCTTGAATGAGCACAGGCTCTGGACAGCAGGTGCACAGGATGGATTGTCAACGGGTTCATATTCCCACTGGGAATAGGATTTCTGCCTGCAATACTGCAGATATCTGTTGTTTCCACAAAGTGTGACAAGATTTTTTTTGGTCATTTGTTATGTTGAAAGGTTAAGCCACAAAACACACGACTTGGATTATTTCTAAGTGCTTTCAAGTTCATGCATAAACAATATTTTTGCCTCGTTCCTTTACTCGTTTTCAGATGTTCTTGGGAGGAATGACAGACCTATCAGACAGTCTCATAATACAAATAAGAGTTGTACATAGAAAAAAAGTACTAAATTTCCAAAGAAACATAATTTCCAACATCCAGTTTCATTATAAAATATATATATATATATATTGCATAGCCTACATCTGTTGATCGTGTATTTCTTTAAAGAAATGCACATAAATCAAGATTCATCCCACTCATGTAAGAGCATTTTCTTCATATTTCATCTGAATATACTGGCTACACACTTATAAAAACTGTAAAATTTAGCAATCACATCACTCAAATCACTTCCATGTTACCACGTGCTACTACCATAGAAGTTTCAAACCAAAAGGTGAATCCTACCTTCTTCCAAGATATCCAGGCTCTGCCTGTTAAACCTGCGTTCCCTCCTATCTTCCTTTTCATAGTCATACTCAAAGCTTTCCTCTTCGTTTAGTGACATTGCTGAAGTTATCCCAGATGGACACAACACGATGTCTCAGCCTCACGGGAGATGGGAAGTCATTCCCTCGAAAGCTGTATTTTTGAGGAGAGCAAAGCAAGATCTCCGCAGAGCAGGATACCATCTTTCCTCACTCACATGCTCAGCCAGGGAACTCCTGAGCCACTGAGAATTTGTCCTTAGCACAACAGCTTGGGCTTGTACTTTGTCTTCTACAGATGGGGTGGAGGAGGGAAGAGACCATCTGTCTAATAATTACTGGAAGATTTACGTTGTTCCTCATACCAGCTCTGAAGGCAGCCAGTTTTTGCTCAGCAGCTCCACCAGCATATTCCAGACAGGCTAAGTGGGCTGAAAGCCCCCTCCCCAGCACTCCTCTCTTCTGCTCCTCCAAGTGAAGAGTGGGAGCTTCCCACCAGTGTCTCAGCACCACGGAATTCCGACCTGGGCTCCGATTGTCACACCTGGCAAAGGGTGTGTGCACCTTCAGGGAGTTAAATCTTAAATTGCTTCTCATGTTGCCTAATCCTGTGTGTGACAGACTGCACAGGAGGAGCCAACAGCCGGAGCCGGCACACAGGCGCGTTAATCCCACCCAGCAGAGGGATCACAAAAGCTGCAGGAACGGTGGGGAATGGCATGGAATGGTGTAGTATGGCATGGTCTGGTCTGACTGTAGCATCCCCTACTGGGTGGAGAACTGGGCTTTGAGGAAGAGAGTGTGTGTCTGGGGCTTTTTAAAATTACTTTCACAAAAAAGACTGTGCTTGTCCAAAGGGTTTGAAGGACATATCACATCAACTGGTTTTTTGTTTGGTTTGTTGAGTTGGTTTGTGTGTGGTTTTTTTTTGTTTGTTTTTTGGGGGTTTTTTGTTTGTTTGGGGTTTTTTGTTGTTTTTTTTTTCAGACATCTTTACTCTCTCCTCTGTGAGAAACCAAATTCCTCAAGTCCCCAAATGCCTTTCCAAGGGCGTACACATCTCTGCTCAACAACAAACCTCCTTGTCCCCAGACCTCGTGGTTTACAACAGGCTGTGTTTGCTAACCTTGACTGCACACACACAGGGCAGGTTCACTTTCTTACTTGGCTTTTTGCAGCTCGAGATATTTAATGTTTGCCAGGTTGCCTCCCTTGCTTTCCATGGCCAAGAGGTGCCCTTTGCAGAGGGCATTCCTATCCGTGTCCCAAAGCAAAGCAGTGACAGGCAAAATGGGGGTACATCAAGGCAAAGGCAGCTTGTCCCCTTCCAAGGGGACACCACTGCTAAGGAAGGAGACAGAAACATGACAAGCCACCAGGACACAACAGTTAGTGGCACGTAAGAGCAATTTCTCTACTACCACTTCCCTAGTGATGCCAAAGTATGAAGTAGGATGCGATGGGAAAGAACTAATTTAATACCATCATGATGAATTACTCTATTTTAAGTGTTAATCTCTTGATATTTATACACAAACAATGTCATGTTTACATGAACATCTGTCAAAGGGTAGGAAATACACCTAAGGGCTTGCTGAGGAAAGGAACGCTCGTTTCTGAGTAAAGGAAGACCTTACTACTCCAACTTTACCAACTGGAGCTTTGACTGCCAAAACTCACTGCAATATCCAGCACCAACAACAGCCTCAAGGACTCAGCTGAGGAGAAAGCAGGATTGTCCCCTTCTCCCCATCAAATGACATTAAAGGATGGAATTTTAATAATAACATAGTAAGAATTACTTCTAGTTTCTGACTCCTTACAGCTTGTCTGGACCTTCATTTCTCCCCCGTAACAGTGAGTGAAAACTCTTTAAAAATTAAAAAATAAAAAAACCAAGCAGACAGTAAGAATCTTAAGTACCTACTTGGCATCCAGTGTCAACTACCACATCTTGGCAACAGCTAGAGAATGGAAATTCAGAAAGTACCCAAAACAGTAAGAGCTGGATATGTTAGAAAAATGCAAGAAGCACCTTTTAAAGCACAGGGCTGGACTTTTCTGTCTTATCAACCCCGTTGATTTTAAACTCCATTGATTTTAATATAACTGACAAATGTTAAGCCCTAGCTAAGCAGCCAGCTTACACAGGACAGCGTGGCAGTGGGCAACACACTGAAAACAAGCGGGTTGCTGCCCAATACCCATGAGAATAGAAGGAGAATGAGGGAATGCTTCCAACAAGCCAACTTCTGAACTGTGACTCATGTCGACTCACGCTGCACAGACGGACTCTGGCATCCAGAAGCTGAGAGAGTAAGGTAATTGTTGCTGTGCTGCTATCAGAGGGTGATACACACTGATGCAAATCCAGAAGGGGTGGAGAAGGAATGTGTAACGCACCCTCTCGCTATCAACGACCCTTTGGTGTTATTCTGGATCAAGGTCTTTTACTCCTCCAGGAATATTTACTTACTGGAGATTAAGAGCCGGGTTTCCAATGGATACCAAACAATAAACAGCTATGGGGGGTGGAAGAGAAAGAAAAAGCTAAATGGGATATGGTTCTGAAAATAAGTATTCTGATCAGGAAAGATTTCCTGTGAAGGCATACTCAGGGACTTAAAAAAACCAGATTGAACATTTATCGTTATTGGTTGCCACTGCAAATTTGGCATTTGCTGCAATCACTGCTCTGAATTAGTGGCTGAAGACATTGAACTCCTTTTGGGAAGGTTGACAAGTGAGTTCTGATGCTTAAAGCACCTGGTGCACATTGCTCAGGTGAGAAGAAGGCAGAGACTGCCTTCAGAGACTTTGCAGTCAAGCAGAAAACAACCCAGGAGCAAGCCTGCAGAAGGGTGAGGCTGGACACAACACAATAAACCCTCTTTATCCTGACTCACCATTTCCAAGCAACTCGATTGCATTCAAATCAATTTAACCTTCCTTTATCAACCAAAACATCTAGGCTTTTGCACAATTAACCACATTCATTTTGACCACAAATAACTAATAATAACAACGCTACATTTAGAACAGATTCTCTGTGAGCTCACAAGTCCTAAAAACAGCAGCTAAACCAGCAGCACCCGCACTTAAAAACATGTTGATGAATTGGTTATTGAATTGTCAGCGTGCTCTTTATTAAGAAGTTCAGTCAAACAAGGTTAGCTTGTTCAAATGTTTACAGATTTCCTAGGTTTCCCATTCATTCAAAGGCCCACCCAGATTATTTGCTGTCACCTCAACCAAAAGGGCAGCACATCACTTCCACAGAAAAAGAACTGGGAAAATGCTTATATGGAAATTCAGCAGCTGAGCAGAATAATGAGGAAAAATACCTTAGAGTAAAAATAAGCCATGTANCACAGGACTTCAGATGGGGCCCCACCAGGGCAGAGCAGAGGGCCAGGATGACCTCCCTCCACTTGCTGGTCACACTCTTCACGATGCCATTGGCCTTCTTGGCCATATGGACACATTGCTGCCTCATGGTCATCCTGTTGTCCACCAGGACTCCCAGGTCTTTTTCCTCAGCTGCTCTCCA
Source organism: Thinocorus orbignyianus (assembly GCA_013400375.1). Lineage (NCBI taxonomy): Eukaryota > Metazoa > Chordata > Aves > Ciconiiformes > Thinocoridae > Thinocorus > Thinocorus orbignyianus. The sequence goes on from VXBW01003040.1 coordinate 53,688, forward strand.
GCAGGTCAGCCCCCAACCTGTACTGGTGCAGGGGGTTATTCTTCCCCAAGTACAAGACTCTAGTTGTCCTTGTTGATGTTCATCAGGTTCTTCTCTGCCCAACTCTCCAGCCTGTCCAAGTGTTGCTGGAGGCAATACACATGTCTTGCTGAAGACAACATATAAATAGATGTAGCTGAGGTCTGACTGGATAAAGAACAGAGAGGCAATGGAGGAATAAAGGAAAAAACCCAGAAAACTAGGAAAAGTGTATCAATGATTACATGAACATAAGCAAGGTTCAATCACATTTAGCAAATCTAGAGGTAAAGGACATAGGAACAAAATAAGAACAACCTGAATAAATTATATATAAGTTAATAATAAGGGGTTGAAGGTTACAGAGAAGAGCACAAACAATGCCAGAACAACCAAGAAAGTGAGATGAAGTTGCTCATGAAACAAGGGGTTAGAAGCTTCAGCATGTGATAAACAGGGCACAGGGTGGGATTGGTGAGGGAAAAGTGGAAAAGACACTCTTTCCTTCACAAGAAATTGCTGAAACTTATGGCCAAGAAAAGGAGGAAAGAGCCAACTCCACATACAAAGTCATGGGGAGCTGCAAGCAATGAACTCTCAGACATTAGCATAGAGTTGTCCAACTACAAGTAAATGAGTAATGGAAGAAACGACAAGAAATGCAATTTGATTCCAAGTCAATCTGAATTTCTCTAGAAAGTACTGGTCATTGAAAGGATGAAAAATACTGGCCTAAGAAAGTGAGAGTCACTTTTCTACCTCTTAAGTCAAATAACAGCATTAAAACCTTAAATCCTGGTGTAATTCTGTAGTGCTTCTTCCCCTTGAAGAACAAGAAATGATACACCGCTAAGTAATTATTAAAAAAAAAGTAAACTAATAAAGCCACACCTTTTAAATGGAAATCTTGGGTCTCAGCACCCTCAAAAGAATGTATAAACAGCTTAATCAAAAAATAATTCTGTAAGATAACAGATTGAAACTAACAGAAAACCTTGCAATGTGCCACCAGCTTTCCTCCAATGATCAGTTTGGCACAAAGCGTGAAGTGGGTAGGATTCACAGTCGCAGGCACATGTACATCCGAGTTGTAGAGAACCCACACAGAATCATAGAATGGTCAGAGTTGGAAGGGACCTTCAAGATCATCAAGTTCCAACCCCCCTGCCATGGGCAGGGACACCTCTCCCTAGAGCAGGTTGCTCCAAGCCCCATCCAGCCTGGCCTTAAACACTTCCAGGGATGGGGCATCAACAGCTTCCCTGGGCAACCTGTTCCAGTGCCTCACCACCCTCACAGGAACGAACTTCTTCCTAAGATCTCATCTAGATCTCCCCTCTTCCAATTTAAAACCATTACCCCTCGTCCTGTCACTACACATATAGCAGAGAAGTAAGCTCTCTAACCATGCTTCCTCTTGTCTTAAAACAGGTCGGCTGAGCTCCAACTGCCCGTCACTCTACTGGATATAAAAAGCATCTCAGGCAAATGACTCCAGCATCAACAAATACATGGTGGGGGAAAAAAATAAAATATAATAAAATAAAAATCAAGCCTCAAGAGACAGGCATCTCTCCCAATATGCCAAACCCTCCAGGTTTTTGAAAAAGCTTGATTTTCTACCGTATTTTGAAGGTGCCTTGTCTCCCACTACAATCAGAATACATTTCTCCAACAACACTATTTTAAACCCCAATTAATACGACAGCAAAGGCCAAAGATGATGCTTTCCACTGCACATTTCATCCTTCTGCCTTGCATACCTCAACAGGAAGAAGCAGAAGAAAGCTAAACCCCATAAAATTCCAATAAACCTAATGAGACTACCAGTCATCCAAGAGATCTAGACAGGACTGACAGCACCACCCTTCTACCACCTAAAAAGCAGAATTTCAAAAATAATAAAGAAGATAAAGCATTATGCCTTACCTAATGGAGAGATTTTTCACTATCACACATCAAACCTTGCTTTCTCTTAGGGGAGAACTGCCCAAATACCTCCAACCAGCACAAACTCTGCCTGACTCCCTGTAAATCTCAGGTCATGGAAGAATCACGCTGGGTGGGAGCTCAGCGCTCGCAAGAAAACTTGTCAGCCCAGAATCAGACCAATGACTCCCGTGCTCCTGGGGCCCTGAGCCCACAAGGTATTTAAATGTTTGCCCAACACCTGTTGCTTATGCCATGACTGTGGAATTCCCATAGCTTCTCCAGAGCTGTACACACCCTCAGACAAAACTGAGGAGCAGGTGAGCTCCTCGCTCAGACATCCAGCCACGCCACCCTTCTGCATAATGACACTTGGACCTAACAGACAAAGGACCATAAATTTTTTAAAAAAGAACAATAAAAATAAGACTATTGGTATTTAACCTGGGGGAAGGCAAGAAAAAAGCTACAGCTTTTAATGACAGTACTATTTTTAAGCTTTAAAACCAGGCCAACTCAGGCTGTTACATCATGTGGATTAATCAGATGCTACGGTATTTGCTGGGGTTAAACCTCGGTGATGAAGGTTACGTAATGGACTCGGTGCAACTTGAAGTGGTCAGATCTTTCAAATAAACATGCACCTTTCCTCTTTGAAAAGCTGGACAGGAATAATCAACTAAACATAAGAGATGTTTAAGTTTAACAGGCTTCTAAAATGGCATTCCATTCAAAAATCCAGTACAGAGAAACAAATGGAGGCATTTGCCCCTCAAAAGACCATAAAATCCCACTTAAATTTTGTCACGTGTATGTGTGTGTACTCTCCATGTCCTCTCTGATATTGTTATCACAGTACTATGAAATATCTTTGTGTCCTACATACAAACAACATCCCCTGGGCCTATACTCCTTCCTCCTTCCTGGTCTTTGATTCACTGTGATCTTGGACTTGCCTCATTTAAAACAAGCTCTCCCATCAGAATAAGATCCATATACAACTATCTCAAAGGCTGTATTTGTTTTAGAGGTTATCAGTGAACACCATCAATGAGGCATCTTGATTTTCCCACTCTGCTGAGCATAGTTTTAGCCTTTCCCTATCCTTCCTCGAGTCCCTTCTATCAGAAGTCGGATGAAAATATTCAAAGAAATTATCTCCCAAGCAATCATTACAAAAATTACAAGAAGCCTAAAAGATAGTCCTTGCCAGAGTTTGTAATTTTCCCAATTCGAAAGTTAACCTCCCCACTTTTAAGACACTACAGTTTTACATATCTTTGGCAGATAAATAAGTACAGAGAAAACACATACTGCCTATTAACACATTAAATATATACCTGTAACAGCTATGTTGGTAACGCATATAAAGCACAAAGACTCCAAATTCAAACCAATATGGATTCTTACAGCAAGCATAATTCAGCTGAGTTATTATACATACATTTAGCATTTCAAATATTTCTCCCTTGCCCAAAGATCCCTCATACAGTGCAGATACTCCTCTGCCACTCCCTTTCAAGAAGGGAAAGCCATGGAGCAGTCTCCTGTAGCATGCTCACAAGGGATGCTGAGGCACAGGAGAGATGCAGGCATCTCCGCTACACCAGGATGCTGCCTTTTTCCAAGGTACTTCATTTCTAAAACCACTGAATAACGATGGATTGGGTCTTACAAGCTCCAAATCCTGCAACAGGAGACTAGAAAGGAATATTTACCATCCGTGCATTCTTCATAGTACCAGTCCAGCTCATAATAATCTGCTTCAATGAATTTCTGCATAGTCAGTATCCTTCAGCAACACAGATGGGATTTCACTTCGCTGCTAAGGTCAGGTGAAACGCAGCCATGCCTTCCTGCCTCTGCAAAATACCACATCACAAGGAAGCTCCCAGAAAGCTGGAAACGAGATGCACATCTTCAAGGTTGCAACTAAAATAAAAGGCTGGATGTGGAAGGTGTATTTGGGGGGGGAAAGATAAATAAAATAACAGGAAAAATAGAAAAAGGATGCAGAAGAGAGAAGCAGGTGCCCTGGCAGCTGCTCTAATAAAGCAGCTCCACGCAGGAGCCTTGGGTGGGTGTTAACAAAACCATCCTATGGAAGGGCTGATGAGCTGACGTGGGGGACACACACCACCGCCTGGCTGCTCCCAACTCCGTCCTGCCCTCCCCAGTCTCCTCATCTCTTTCCGGCTGACATGTTGCCATGGAGACGGGCTGGCTCCGAAAGGGATGCGGAGATGAAGAAAATGCATTTTGCCGTTTCTGGCTTTACAGATGAGACATTTTCACACTGGAAACCAAAATCCTTGCTCAGAAAGATGATACAAGTCTCTGCTGAGCAGCAGCATCGTGCCATGGCAGTTCCCTGGCTCCACGCAGGACATGAATAATGAAAATCTAGTCCATTACAACCCTCCTCCACACGGTCTGATAGAAGCCTGCCTTCCCCATGGAAAATGAAACCACATTAATGCTCTGTTACACTGCTCTGGGCTGACATGATAAAATCCTTTACGCATCCTGCTGTTGCAAAAGTGGCAAACAAAATATGGCAGAATCAGGAAAAAAATCAGCACAGGAATACATTTCCCCTTGCAATAAAGCTAATCCGCTTCTGCTTTTTGCCCTCTACGTGAACCACTGACCTTTTGTTTTCCCTTCTCCCCCAAGAATCTAGGCTTCATAGCCAAAGCAAGGGGTTAGGACACACTTTCAGGGGAGGATCAGATTGGATATCAGGAAAAATGTTTCCACTGAAAGGGTTATTAAACACTGGAATGGGCTGCCCAGGGAAGGGGTTGAGGCACCATCCCTGGAGGGATTTAAAAGCCAAGCAGACATGGTGCTCAGTGACACAGTTTAGTGACATATTGGGTTTTTTATCAGAGTTAGCTTGATCGTTGGACCAGATGATCTCAAAGGTCCCTTCCAACCTAGACAATGAGTCTAAATCAACCTGCTCCAGGCTGGAAGCACTGCTGTTCTTGGGAGGCTAACTCAAAGTGAAGAAGCACAGGCTCAATCCAGGAACCACCACATTTAGTGACACTGCCCACGCCTTGTTCCTTCTGCAGCAAGCTAACCTTACCCCTCCTGAAATCCAAAGGTACACTGAGCTAACAAGGGTCTGACAAGCAGAACTTACTCTCGTTTTGACAGGGATCATGTTATTTTTGGTTTCATTCCACCTGTATTTAGTATGCTCAATATTGATGTGAAAGCAATACAGTAAAGTGTACATGACCTCTAGGTTAGTAAATCTCAAAGGATTATGTAAAAGCCACCAAAAGCCTTTGGACATGCAAAGTTCATATGCTTATCTTAAAAAAAAAAAACCAAACCAAAGCCATATTTTGAATAGCACAAATATTTTTGCCAAATATGATTGTTCTGCCCTCACAGCATGCCATCTTGAAACAGAGGAACGTATTCTGGGTTGCATCCAAAGAAGTGTGAGCAGCAGGTCACGGGAGG
>VXBW01003040.1:59149-71168 GCA_013400375.1 Thinocorus orbignyianus
AAGGTCCCTTCCAACTCTGACCATTCTATGATTCTATGACAAAGCACTCCAGCCCAAGCTCAGTCTTGCAGAATTTGGGTTCTGCAGACTCACCAGGCAAGAACTGCACACGCTATTAAATGCAATTAAGGCTGCACTGTTAAAATACTGACAGAGAAATATAAAGGTTCCTATGGCAACATTAACTCAATTGCTCTGCATAGAAGCTATTTGTTCCACTTGTATTATTTTTGGTCCAAAAGGTAATTTCATCCTGGTAATGCCATTAAAAGAGCATTTAAAATATAACGAATGAACGTTGGCTACCAGCTTCAACTGCTGCAGGGACTCTCTCCTTTTTGTTTCCTGACATTTTAAACAAAAGGAAACCTTCAACATGCTAGAATTTTCTTCATACTGTCCTCATCCCTGTACACACACACACTCTCTCTTTCAATGAGACAGGGTAAAAATAGTTCAAGGTGGGGGGTTTGGGGCTTTTTCTTTGTTTGTTGACATTTTTCCTACAGATCTGGTTGGAAGCATACTTGTGTAATACAAAAGGGTGTTATTTTTCTGTGGAGAAAATCACTTGTGTGGCCAAATGGTTCCAAAACTAAAGAGACTTGGAAATATGGGATAAGTGTATGAGCTTCCCAGCGTGAAGATAGAAACCCTGGCCAAACAGCATACTGTATATCCACGTAGCCACACGCAAGCACCCCTTTAATTGTATGAGAAACGTAGCTCTACAAAAGGGGAGGTTGGAAAAGGTTCTCAAGTCAAACATGAAAGCCCTGACGAGGTCAACAAACCAGTTGCATGCTTGCAGAACCCTCTTCCAACCCCTGCAACCCTACCATTCCTTCTTATAGCTACACATCACATTCAGCTTCCCAAAACAGTACCTTTTCCTTGCACTGAATCTGGAAACGTTAAACAATTCCATATTTAAATATCCATGTTACAACTTTGCATTTGGCTGGGGTACTGTTGCCTAAAAGTTCATATAAAACTTGATTTTAAGAAAGATTTCAGGGAATAAGTCTGTAACTATAAAGGACATGATTTTTCCTACTCCATAGCTAAACACAGTTACTCACATTCATTCCCTTCTAGCTGCTGGATTTCGTTGTATTTTTCTATATAATGATTTAAAGCAAACAAAACCCCCACTTTTACTTGCTCTCTGCAGAGCAAAACATACAACCCGATAAGGAATTGTGGTGGCCAACTGATCATCTAGACTTGGTGCTCCTCAAGTTTGTGGTTACAAAGACGTTTTATCAGGCACAAAAGCTGACTTGAAAAACTCACAGGTCCTCTCCTCTTTCCCTTTCGCTGCAATAAATCCATGCTCTAGGTCAACACTAAATTCATCTGCCTAAATTAGCCAGGTTACAAAAAGAAATCACACAAGCCTTTTTCCTTATTTGAAGAGAAGTTTTGACAAAGATGAACTACCCTGTTTATAAACAAGGATGCGGTGAATGATGTCCCTATGGTACAAAGCAGCAGGAGGTCGTATCTACTGGCAAAGTATTCCAAGAATGTCCCTATATAGTATGCCCCAGAAGCCATTCCTTCCCATGCTTAGTCATTCGCAGCTTTCTTCTCCAAACCCTGCCCAATTCCAGGAGGATCCCTTGAAACTGCACACTGGACCTGCACAGAGCACTTCCATGGCACTTGCAACAGGGTATTTACTATTATTTGATGAACTTTGGGTCACGTTTCCTCTCTTGGCTACAGCATCACAGCAGGATGTTCAGATAATTAACACCATATCTTTTTTTTTTAATTATAATTCTCTACAGTCACCACCACTGAGGATAAAGTTGCTCATCCCTTTAACATTGTCTGGAGTCCTTTCCATCAGAGCAGCTGTAGAGTCCACCACTATGCAATGCATATTGCTAACCGTCAGGCGTTGATGCAATCTTTATTTCACCAACTGACATTTTTTAACTGACTTTTAAAGGTTTTGAAGACACCAAATAGTGGCACAAGTATACTTAAACGCCCAATTTATTTTCAAGGACAGGCTGGCAGACTTGTTTCTCAACTGTGATTTCATTTACTGAAGTGAAGAGTTCCTGGTGTTTCACCTTCTAAAGAACACTGAAGAGGAGTCATCCTGTGACGGCACATTTTGTAAGAGCAAACAACTCTGCAATTTAGGACAGAGATCTCTTCCTAGTGCACTGTTTTGCTTAGCAAGAAGTCACTGTGTCTTGCTTAACCTGAGAAGAGTGGAACTAGAGCAGTGAAAGCATGGAATCAGCAGCTTTCAGAACTTGTATTTAGAAAAACGGGTGCTTCAGATTCGATTGACTCTCCCTCATCAAAATGGGATTATTATCCCAGGCTTCCAAAGGTACAGGTATTTCCCACAGATGGGGCAGAGCTGGTTCTTTCTGAACGCCACAAGGGCACAGTGACCTCACCTGGTACAGACAAGAGACTCTTCTGGTACAGAGAAGAGCCTACCTCTTCTCCCACTGAAACAAAGCGAGACAGGGGCAGACAGAGGAAACTCAATTACTTAAGGGAAAAAACTCATTTGAAAGGATTTTTTTTTCCCTTCCTCCAAAATATTATTAGAGAGTACTACATTTGCATTTGTATAAAATAAAAATTGATGTGGTCTTCAGCAACCTACCAGCACAATCAGCTGCATAATTCACTTACAGTACCATTGGGCACACTTAAATATGGTAAATAGGGCCATGATACCAAGAGCTGGACATTTCAGAGAATACACTCCTATCCAGCATAAAGAAATGAAGGATAGTAAAGCTTTAAAGAGTCAGATTTTGTAAACTGTTCACCAACCACAGAATCATCATAGAATCATAGAATGGTCAGAGTTGGAAGGGACCTTAAAGATCATCAAGTTCCAACCCCCCTGCCCTGGGCAGGGACACCTCTCCCTACAGCAGGTTGCTCCAAGCCCCATCCAGCCTGGCCTTCAACACTTCCAGGGATGGGGCATCAACAACTTCCCTGGGCAACCAGAAATAATGTAAACTACAATCTCAATTTTTTCCTGTGATTATGTTTTTCCTGGAGACAGCAAAAACATTTGTAAAATGAAGTTGAGCTTAACATCATGCTCGATGGGATAGACAGAAATACTACAGTAGCATGGTTATGACCTATTTTTCTAACAAGGAGGACAAACCCACTGACAGTCATGATTGCAACTTCCCGGGAGAGGAAAGGAATGCAAGTTGCATTACGTTGAAGGAATACAGAATCAGGGAGCCCAGAACTGGACCCAACACTCCAGGTGTGGCCTCATCAGTAGAGAGCAGAGAGGAAGGATCACCTCCCTTGACCTGCTGGCATCACTCCTCCTCATATAGCACAGGATACCATCAGCTGCCTCTGCAGCATGGGCACACTGCTGGCTTGTGTTCTCTGTGTCTGCCAGGACCCCTGGGTCCTTCTCTGCGAGGATGTCTTCCAGCTGGTCAGATACCAGCATGTACTGGTACGTGGGGTTGTTCCTCCCCAGACGCAGGACTTTGCACTTCCTCTCTGTTGAACTGCACAAGGCTCTTCTTGACTCATCTCCCCAGCCTGTCAAGGTCCCTCTGAATGGAAGGACAATCCTCTGGTGTCTCAGCTACTCCTGAATCCTGTCTATGCCTCTTATCCTCCCCGATGCTGTGCAGCCTGCTATCTTCCTCTCCTAACTCGTCCACTTGATGACAGCTCTTCAACAGCACCACATCTCTTGCATAAAAGAATCATAGAATGGTTAGAGTTGAAAGGGATCTTCAAGATCATCTAGTTCCAACCCCCCTGCCCTGGGCAGGGACACCTCCCACCAGACCAAGTTGCTCCAAGCCCCATCCAGCCTGGCCTTGAAGCCCTTGTCTCACCACTCTCACAGTGATGAATTTCTTTCTAGTATCTAACCTACATCTCCCCTCCTCCAATTTAATACCACTACCCCTTGGTCCCATGACTAGACTTCCTGACATAGAATCCCTCTCCAGCTCTCCTGCAGGCTCCCTTCAGATATTCCCCTCACCTCAAGGAGAAGTCCAAGTTGCTCCCTTCACTGTTCCTCATTATACACAAACTGCAGAAGATACTTCATTTTACTGAAAACCTTCCTAGGTTTCCCAGCCCCACTGTGGCTTCCCTACTCACTGAAGTTCTTCTCTTTCTCCATCCATGCTTGTGCTTAACTTCTAGTACACGCTCAATGCTTGCTTTCCTATTTTTAAGGAGAGACAATAGGACACAAGAACAGTTACTTTTGAGAACAGCTGTACTCCAAGCATCCTTCATAGTAGGGTTTGCCATGTCATTATACTCTATTGAATATGAATGTACAAACCCAAGAAGACCTAAAGAAACAGACCTAAGAAGATGAGGAATAGAAATGGAAATATCCATTAAGACAGTGACATTATTAAAAGCATTTACACTCTCTTCATTTTGCAAACCAGAGGAGCTGGTTTTCACTCAAAAATGACTGACTTCCTAAATTCAAGCATTCCCTTGCAATACACTTCCTTTGGTAAAAAGGAAACCCAACCATCTCTGTCGCCTGAAACAGTACCTGTTCAGTCACAGTAAAACATGTGTGAGCATTAATAGCTATTAATCTACTTTTTAACTGAATAAAAATGCATCTGTACACTTTAAAAGCTTGCTAATACACCACTCCAAACGCCTATCAGCTCTTCAGACAACTCCATCAGTTCAATGCCTCTACTTCAAAGGACAGCAATACAGCTGGCAGTTACCCTATATACTGAATCACTCCTGGAAGTTATATTTTCTCATGGATTCTCTCCCAGGAGTAAATGCAAACACAGATTAACTCAAACCTGAGGATACCATCACTGCAATTTAGATTCTTTTACAGATAACGGTGTTTGGAGACACCTGACACCCGAATCTACCCAAAAAGTCACAAAGCTTCTCTTATTAAATATAAATGTATAATTCAGAAACTCAAGATCACAGACAAATAGGCATGCAGTATCATAAGCTCCCTATTAACAAGCCCACGTTAGAGAAAAGGAGAACACTAGATAGATAGTGAAAACAAATTATAAGATGCAAAGGGATATACATGAACACAGCGCATGTGCCTAACACAGAAGTCATGTGCTCTAATTCATATACAAATATCATTTTAAATAACAAACAAATTCTTTGGAAGTACAGTTCTCAGAGAGAGATAGCCCGTGGAGAATTAGAGCACTGGTTTCAGAGCACAGTAATGTTTTGGTTTGGGCTTGCAAATCAATTAGAGCTTTTTATATAACCTCTGACAAACAAGTGTTCTCACTTTTGCCATTCTAAAGTGGGAACAAAGGCAACAGTAGAGCTTAAAAGGCATTTATTTTCAGAATCATTTTACTTACTAAGCCTAAGATGCCACATTTTTTAAAATCCACTTCGGGGCACCTTACAAGACTTCACGAAAGATGCATTTGAGGAATCATTTTCATTTTGAGTAGGGATTTAAAATTTGGTGAGTAAGTTTTAAAGTTTGGTCAAAAAGATAACTACAAATCCAACAGCACATTGATACACATGTACTATATATAGTTATTATGGAGCCATACACACATACTTTTATATATGTATACAAATATACTTTTAGAACTCCCCACCTCCCTACTCCTGTGGGCCTTAAATATTTTTAAGTAACCCAGTACTAAGATTCAAAAGTTCAGACATCTGCCTTGTTCAAAACTTACAAAAGGAGGGGGGACAGGGGTAGAGATACGGATCATAATTAAGAGAGAGGTTAAAGAGTCACTGAGTATGATAATTGTCCCTACAGAAGAAGAGAGGGGGGAAAAATAAAGCAGTTCCCAGTTACCACCCCCCAAAAATCAACCTCTGCTGCCCTTGGATGGTGGGATGGGAATGTAATTACAAAAAAACAGTAGAAAACCAGACACTTTTGCCTTCCCTCATTCTAGTTGTTCCCAGGCAGCAGCTGAACACCATGCAAAGAAGGAGTTATGGTGCCAGACTGACACTGCTGTGCCACCTTTCCTTTTCCAAGGAAAGCAGTTAGACTTTAACTGGTGTGGTGAGAGGTTATGGAATGTAAATGTTGCTCTTCCTGGTAAGTTCTCTCCTCAAACAACAGGAAACCTTACAAAAGGTATATTTACATATATTAATAATGCACAATATTTACCTATATTAAAACAAGCATAAACATCCCCCTCGCTGTCCAGCATCTCTCAGTCTGCAAACATTTCCTGAATAAAGCCACAGCATATCCCTCTCTCCCTGTTAAATCCTGGTTTCAAAGCCAACTGACACTATAACATACCAGGAACCATAAGCAAAAGACTGAAGTTTCATACACAAAAATATTCTCCACTAGCTTAAGTTTTAACATTCATTTTATTTTCATTATCTTCATGTGTCTTTAAGAAACCTGAAGAAGGCTAAGCAGCAATCTGTATCTTAATTCTGATAAGAGTATTTATTTTGCAGCAAATCCTTTTCTGTTGTAGCAAATCTGATTAATTCTTCCTTCAGTTAAGGAAAACTTTGACATACTAAGAAATTTCATTTGTATTATTTATTAGGTTGAATGACATCCATAAAATACTTAGACCACAAGGATACTGTTTTGAAAATAGAGAAAATTTCTAAGATTATACTAAAACTTCCCAATAGACAAGTTACAGTATTTGCCAGCTCCCTCATCAAGGTTTTTAAAGCAAACTGAACAGGTAGAGGAGTGCCTTAATTGCAGCACTGAAAATGACTCATTGTGCAAGCAGTCACACCCTGGAGAACACTCTCCGAAGTGATGATAGTACAGTCCACAGGGCTTTTCTGCCAGCTTACTTTAAAATATTATTTTTGTTTATTTTTTTTAATAAACCAATGTTGACAATCAATGCCATAATTTCCAAAGATGCCAGTGTTTTATGATCTTGCACCCTCATCTATAGTTGGGTTATATGACTTGTTCATGATCTCAGTTTCCAGGGTATCAGTGTAAAGCTCAATCCAGATGTGCTTAAACTGCTTAAACTATCTACACACAAGTGATGGTACATAAGCAGTAAGGAATAAACTTTTGTTTATGGAAGTTAACTGCTTAAAGAACAGGAAACAAGCAAGGTTATCTCCCAAGGCAAGTGGAAAACATGGCTTGTGGCAGGAATAACACTCAGTTTTTCATTCAAGCCAGTTGATCGGATGAAATCTTGGATCCCAGCAGCACGGCAGAGCTGCAGTCATTATGCTCATAAACTAAAAGCTGGATAAATTTTCTCAAGTACTCACAGTTACAAGCAGCTACTGCTATCTGATTTCTCTGCTGTGCATCACTTCATTTCGTATCCACACCCCAGTCACACACTGTTGCAAGCAACACAGACCACCAGTATCTGAGTTGGGAGAGCACGGATGCTGCCACAGAGATCTTTACCTCCCTTGCTCCACTCTGCAAAACATCTTTCCCATGGTTATTGCACCAGCCCACCTGCACACACAAACTTATTCATGACACAAGACCAATCTGGTTGCCAAAACTTTGGAAATCTGGTATTTCTAAGCATGTCTTTAAGCAGACTCCTACCACCTTTACATAGACACTATCAGACTGATACAAACCCAGGAGCTGTAGCAGAACCGACTCCACAGATCAGCCTCTCCCCCTTCCCACTATTTTTGTCTGACTGTCAGGAAGCAGGGAGCATATGTAAGCTGTCTACTGAATGCTTAACACCTTCCATTGAAGCACTACAGTCAGAAGCTCAGTCCTTCATATTTGTAATGCTCTTTTTTACCAACCTTGCCCCTTACAAAGTGAATTCTCCAGGTGCTTCAAAACACAAGTAAGGCATCTTTGCACAGGTTAGCCTTGAGCCCTGTAACTCATTGCTCCTGAGCTCCACAGCACCTCAGGAAGTCTATCTCCATCTATCTATTACTATAATATATGTAAATCCACTACTATTTAAGTCTAACTACCATAGCTTTAACGTAAAACCTAGTGGCTTGATACTCTACAGACCACTTTAACATGCAACACAAAGTGCCACAAAATTGCATGTTCGTGGGAAACCATGGAGGATGAGGGGGAAAAGGAAGAATCATTTAAATCATACATTACTCGATTAATCAGCAACTAGAGGATGAATCAGAGAAGTTTTCTCTGCTTGCACAGCCTAAGTCAATATCCACAGTGGAAGAACCCAGACAGACACAAATCCATTCACCACGATAAGAGCATTTACAGGCTCAAACAAGAGAATGACAAACCAAGGACACAACACTACACACTTTCCCTTCAGGCACAGAAGATACCTTTTTGTCTTACAGTACTAATATGAACAAAAGAAAGAATGAATGGACAAGCCATCCCAGCCAAATGCCCAGAATTTGGTTCTTCTTAAGTCTTCCCTAGAAGAGTAAGCTGCAGAAAAATGATCTGATGTCACGCTGTGCCATCAGACGACAGTGCAATGTGCCAGAGAACATGAGGAATTTAGACACTGAGACCTGTCTAGACTTTCTCCATCATATATGTAAAGAAAATTTCAGTCTCTTGCCAGAGAGATCAGAAGCAAAACAAATATTTCAGTTTCACCAGTACTTGATAATGTGGAGAGGCACATGCACAAATTGCAAATGCTGTTTCCTTTGTTTTCTATCTACTGCAAGCTTGAAGACCAAAGAAAACATCAAGAACAGCTCTTGCTTTCCACAGTTGTAACAAAATTGTACAGGTTCTTCAGATAAAGTACCAAAAATTGCACTATTTGTTTATTAATACAATTTCTGCATTTTTGACTTACGGAAGTATTTCAAGGTCTCTTCTATCTGCTCAGTTGTTAAGTCAATATTTGCATCGGGGGAAATGAGAGGTGTATGAAGCCAGTCGTCGTGGTCATAACCATAGATTGTGTCTGCTCTTAGCTTATAGTGAGGCAGCTGCTCTTCCAGTAGACTGATGATTTCAACTTCAGGAAGGTTGGTACTATTGCACACATCTGGGAAGAGAAGAGGACAAACTCTGTTAGTTACTTGAAATTGAGTATTATACATACAAGCTACCAAAGACATCAGTTTGTTCTGGCATCAGCAAGACTTTTCTGCATGTAGAAAACAGCTAGATACTGATGGGTTTAGAACATACAACTTGCACAAATTATCCCAAAATAGCATATTTACTAGAAAAAAATACAAGGGTATGCTCTTAGGGACAAAAAAACCCAACTCTAGAAGCAGGGACTCATTTATTGACAAATACAGTTTTAGGTGTGGGGTGAAACTAGGGAGCAAGTGACCACTGACCAAGCCAGGGTACTGACAACCTGGCTATGGAGTACTGCATCCAGGAATTCACATTTATGATGTTATATTTCATCAAATATTATTTTTAGCTTGCAAGCTTTACATATCTCCTTAGTTTGGTCTTTGACCACAGTTCAGTATCACTGTATTTTATTTTATGCTTTTGCTCCTGGCAGATTTTTCCCAAGAAATCCAGGATTGCAAGAGGAAACAGTGTCACGGTTCACACCTAAGATGCACTGGTAAAGTTGGAGTTGGCTGAAAGAACTTTTAGAGAACCTTTTGACACTTGACCTGCATTCTGTGGAATCAGTCCCTCATGTTCACAAATAAAGTTCACACACAGTTTTAAAAACAGACACTGACAGCCATCAACAACTGCAAAAACAGTGCAATTATGATGGGAGATTTAAATTCAGGACAAGAGGGAGCTGCAAAGTTTTAAACACAAAAATATTCCAATTCAACAAAAACTTTTCCACGGTGAGGATGGTCAAACATGGGAACAGGACTGCACAAAGCCTGGGAAACCTCCCATCTTTGGAAAGACTGACAACTTGACTAAACAAGGCCATGAGCACTCACTTGAAAAGACCTGCTTTGAGCAGACATCATATCAGATGCCCTCCAGAGGTACCTTCCAACCTATATTATTCTACAATGAAGAAATCTTTGTGCCTGTGAATATCCAAACCAGGCACGAGCTCAAGGGTCACTCTACAGATTGTCGAGGCCCTTAATCCACCCAGAAGTCTTTACTGCCCTGACCGAGCTCATCAAGGACCAGCACCCTCTGCCCAGTGGTCCAGGAACCCCACTTAATCCCAACTCCCCACCCTGAGCCCAGCTCTGTCCCATGCTGACACAGACTCATTGCCTGGCCTTCCTGGATTGACTATAGGCCCACTAAATATCTGGCATTTGTCTGATGATCCCTGGAGAGTCACTTCTGATCATAGAATCATAGAATGGTTAGAGTTGGAAGGGACCTTCAAGATCATCCAGTTCCAACCCCCCTGCCCTGGGCAGGGACACCTCTCCCTAGAGCAGGTTGCTCCAAGCCCCATCCAACCTGGCCTTGAACCCCTCCAAGGATGGGGCATCAACAACTTCCCTGGGCAACCTGTTCCAGTGCCTCACCACCCTCACAGCAAAGAACTTCTTCCTAAGATCTCATCTAAATCTCCCCTCCTCCAATTTAAAACCATTACCCCTTGTCCTGTCACTAGACTTCCTGACATAGAATCCCTCTCCACCTCTCCTGCAGGCTCCCTTCAGATATTCCCCTCACCTCAAGGAGAAGTCCAAGGCACTCCCTTTCAAGGCACTCACTTCACTGTTCTTTATTATACACAAACTGCAGAAGATTCAGTCAAATAATTTCATGCAGAAAAGCAAAAGGGTTTGCTGTGGCATAAAAGCCAGCAGAAAATGGAATGCAAAAGAAGGCACCAATAAAATTTAGGAGGAAAACAAACCAACCAACTGACCCCACACATGCACCTAGACAAGAATCTCAGACACTTCTATTGTGGAAATGAAATCCACCAGAACGTAAAGGAAAGACAGTAAAGAAGTAAGAATTCTAGTGGAATTAAAGTCAACCAAGCCAATTCTTCTAACTCTGTCATATGACAGATCTTGAGTGTTTCTGAGCAATTTCAGAGGCCTAACAGCTGGAAAAGATACTAATGAGTATCTGGAAGGGCAACTTGTTATGATGCTATTGTCATTAACTTGTATTGCGATTTATAAATCTGCATACCAGCAGGAAACAGAGGCAGGCTCTGATGTAATTGTCTAATTAGAAAACCAGGACACTGTAATTACACTTGTGGATGACTAAAGGTTTGTTCACCATTTAAATCAGAGCAATATTCTCTCTGCTACAATGACACCTTCTTCCCCTTCACTTTTTCTCCCCTCTCTTTTCTGAGGTGTGGGCACATGTTATGAGAAGGTACGTCAGTTAACACCGTCCCTCATCCTGAAACACCAATTACATTTCACAGAAGACCCTGACTGCATTTCCAGATAATTTTAATGAATATTTTCAATTAAGCTGCAAAGATACTGTAAGCTAAATAAGCTGTCTGCTTGGAATACCTGAGACATTTATGTTTTATGATTAACTGGAGTCCAGCAGACATCAAGCTGTTGTACATCCTGTTGTCCTAACTGGTACCTCCTTTTTACTGAGATAAAAAATAACACCATAAGCCTAAAACAATTAGCTGATCATTAATAAAAATGATACAACAAAACAGTTGAATTATATCCTCATAAGCTGCTCTGTTACATATTTTGTCTAAGCAATTTTAAACTCCCAGTTTTCTGGACATTATTGGCAAATAGAAACTTCTACGTAGAAATAAAAAAAAAACCAACTTAAATAGCTAAATGAATCATTCTTAGCAATGTGTGGGTCATCCCAGGTTCTACTTTTGAGAGAAAAGCTAAGAAAGATTTCCTAAGGCTCTTGCATACTGTAAAAGTTTGCAGCTTTCAGCCATTTCTAGAAATATTATATATACATGAATAAAATTTGTCCTTTCTTTTCCATATTACTGTTGTGAGTAATGCATTCCAGTGCTCTGCTATCTTCACAGCCTAAATGTGGCTCATGTACACACACTCTCACCTCTTTCTGGTGTAAAACATTATTCCTCCACACCCTGTTCCTCAGAAGATAAAGTTCCTCAGTCTGCTTTACAGGAGTTTTTGGCCACCA
>VXBW01003040.1:73365-86384 GCA_013400375.1 Thinocorus orbignyianus
CCCCACCACGACCCAACCAACCCAAAAAACCCCCCACCACAACCCAACCAACCCAAAAAACCCCCCACCACAACCCAACCAACCCAAAAAACCCCCCACCACAACCCAACCAGCCCAAAAAAACCCCACCACAGCCCAACCAACCAACCAAAAAAACCACCGAAGCAAACCAAACAGACCTCAGTGATCACTCTCAGGCAAATTCTTTCACTTCTCGTAACAGAATTAAGAAATTCTAACTTGTCACAACCTTTCAAGGCAGGCGAGGAAAGGGAAGTACATAAAAGCACAGCAACAAAATTAGGTGAGAGAAACAAGGAAACTCTCTGGAGAAAGCAGGAAGAACAAAGAAGTCATTTACTATAGAATCATAGAATGGTTAGAATTGGAAGGGACCTTCAAGATCATCCAGTTCCAACCCCCCTGCCCTGGGCAGGGACACCTTCCACCAGACCAGGTTGCTCCAAGCCCCATCCAGCCTGGCCTTGAACCCCTCCAGGGATGGGGCAGCCACAGCTGCTCTCGGCAACCTGTTCCAGTGCTTCATTCCTCTCCCTGGTGTCAGCCCTGTCCCATTTCCCACACACATCTTACACTCCCCCGAAACACATAGCGCTCTAAAGTTTAAAAAAGAGAAACTTGAAAACAACCCAGTCTTTGAAAATGGCCTGTAAATGCAGAATTTCTTTTGAAAATAGCACACTATACCTGAAAAGGGTCAGTTCCAGTGCTGGCTCCTCACTAGTTAAATAAAAGGAAGGTTCTCTGGAGGCCAGGGCTACTGCATGGAGGCTAAAGTCCAGCCACATGTAACACAAGAACTTAAAGTTCATCAACTCAAGGCTACTTGGTGCTAAATAACGGGTGAATCTAGACTGCTGCTTTCGCTTCATGTGATGCAATATGCACAAACTGAAAGTCCTCGTTCCTCCTGGAAGGTTCTACTTAAATTTGGCAATTCAAAGCATATTGAAGAAGTAAGTTGGGAGAAAACCTGGCTTAGCCAAACACACCAAATAAAGATTGGGATAAAGCTGGCAACATCACAGCTAACAAAGATAAAGACCACCCGAAACTGCAGTTCCAATGTGTGGAACATCCTTGTTTAATAAAGTCTCCCTGCTTTAGTTTCATCCTAAATTATACATTCCTGCCCAATATAAAAAGGCAAGACATATCTTGGTGATGAGAGGCCATTAAACTATTAGGTCCTCACTGTACATTATGCCATAAATTTAATTTAAATTTTCTTCAGAATAGAAATGTTTCTCCCTGTAGATAAGCACAGCCATAGTCATGCTTTTATTTTTACATTAAAGAGAAAATAAAAGGAAACTCCACCACCCCAGCTATTCTTTTCCAGCAAGAACAAAAGCTATTCACGTATCAAATGCATGCTGGCAACGCTCTGTTCAACAGCAGCAAGAATAAACACATTCATTAACCATCAGGTTCTTTCAGCTGCCAAGACAGACTGAGAAAGTCTCAAAAATCCATTGACAGATCACAGAAAACCCTGAAAAGCAATTGTCCTGCTCTGGCTTGTGGTTCAGCCCAGCTACAAAATGTGCCAGTCCCTGAACAATGGATCCCAATGAAGCTTCAGGATCACATGCAAGGAATTCTTATGCAGCTTGCTCTGTACAGATGTTGACTTCAAAGAGAAGATTTGTTGCTAGGTGATGGACACATATACCTACACTGAAGGAGAAAGGTAAAGCTGCATTCAGCATCTTCTAGAGATAAATTATGGAATAAAGGTATTTTCACATATTTAAATACATCAGTAATCAAGGGTAGCGTTTTAGTCTTCCAGTACTGAAGTACACTGTATCAGGAAAGAAGAAAGAAAAAGACAAAAATGAAAAAACACCCCAAATAAAAGTCCACCAGGCACTTGCCTTCAGGAGCTCCTTCTTCAAAGAGCAAACACAGAACACTGATGAATACTTAGAATCATAGAATGGTCAGAGTTGGAAGGGACCTTAAAGATCATCAAGTTCCAACCCCCCTGCCCTGGGCAGGGACACCTCTCCCTAGAGCAGGTTGCTCCAAGCCCCATCCAACCTGGCCTTAAACACTTCCAGGGATGGGGCATCAACAACTTCCCTGGGCAACCTGTTCCAGCTACTTACTGCTCTTGTTCTTCCCTACCCTAAACAAAGCAGACATTGAGGAATGACAAGTGTTCCCCTAGACAAGGGAAATCTAGAAAAAAAAAATAAAAATTAAAAAATTAAATTAAAAAAGTCCCACTGGACTTCAGTAATTCTAGCAGCTGCTTTTACAGAGACTCTAGAATTGACACTTTACTCTAAAAACCAAACATTCCTCCTCTTCCTAGTTTAAGTAAGCAAGAGGGCTGTATAAGGAGCACAGCAGTAGAATTCTGCTGGGAGAGAGGGAGTAGAGATGATTAAAAAAATACCCCACCAAACAGACAAAAACAAAATCAAAAAACTCCCATTAAAACACAAAAATATATTCATTGAAATATATAAAAAAAACCAACATGTGCCTGGGATACAGACTAAGAGGCAGCAGAACAATCTGTCACAGAGAGGAATTAGGAAAAGCTCTAAGTTATTGGCAAAGGGAAATAAATGATGGGAAGCTGGGGTGGGGGGGATGTAGAGGAAAGCTGAGCTGTGGGAAGATGACTGAGAATCCAGCAAAGCCAGCCAGAAAATTCAGAGGCAATGATACAGCAGGCACAGACAATAGGATCATTTTGTTGGAGTATGCTGTAGGGAACTGAAGTCAGACTCAGAACGGTTCCAGTCGGGCTGTGGGAGCTCTCTCATTTTAATAAGACTAACATTTCTGGCATATTTTAGGGAAAGAAAGAGCGCTCAGGATCTAGCAAGAGCTGCTTATTGGAAGTGGCAGGAAGGAAGAGCAAGAAGAGTCCATAATTAGATCAAGCTTAAGCAGTGAGACTGGCACCAGCAAAGTAAATGGACTGAAGTAGGAGCCTGTGCTCTCAAACTTCTAAAGGAGAGATTGAGAAAGCTGGAAGAGAAAGCTGGGATGTGAAAATGATGGAGATTTTTCAAAATCACAAAGACAAAAATCATAAGGGGAACAAAGAACTAGTATTCACCAAATCCTGCATAAATAGAAAAACAAATACTGGCAGAAACCAGTGGGAGACTGGTTTATGTCCCGCTGCACGCAGCCAGCAAAACCCACAAACATGCACAGTAACCATGGGCAGATTCATCACTGTGAGGGTGGGGAGGCACTGGAACAGGTTGCCCGGAGAAGCTGTGGCTGCCCCATCCCTGGAGGGGTTCAAGGTCAGGCTGGATGGGGCTTGGAGCAACCTGCTCTGGTGGGAGGTGTCCCTGCCCAGGGCAGGGGGGTTGGAACTGGATGATCTCGAAGGTCCCTTCCAACTCTGACCATTCCATGATTCTCTAACACAAGTACATCATTTAGCAACAACCTGTATAACTAAAATCCTTAAGGAGTTATCTGGGGGCACTCATGCTTTGTCAGACTTGGAAGAGGAAGAAAAGAAATTCAGCCTTTCAAACAAAATTATGAATTTGAAAGTGGGGGACACTTGAATGGAAATTCTCTAGGCAGCAGGCACACCCTTTAAAACTGACTACAGAAAAAATAGTCAGCATCACACTGGTTGATTGTAGGATCAGAAAATCATCAAAACTAGATGAGGTTGCCACAAGAAGTGTTAACATTTGATGGTAGAGAACATTATTAGAGGCAGGATGAAAAACCAGAAAGCTTTCTGCCCCCGAATGTCTTCCTTGTTAGGAGATTGCAAGAGGCTTGAGAGCAAGAAAAAGTTGTTTTCTCTGGATGTTATGACTACCAATCACTGCAGTTGGTTCAGGAAGGTAGAAGTTACACCACCTGCAAGGTCAAACAATACCATCTTCTCAGAGGTACCTCCCAGCTGAGAGAAAAAAAAAAGAAGAAAAAAAAAGGAGTTCATGGTTTGACCCATTCAGGGACTTAACACAAGTTGCTTTTGGTTTTTGATTTATTTTTTTTTTAATAAAGTTAATTGCAAACAAAATAAGAAGCAGAACAGGTTATCACCACAAATAAGTTCACAAAACCCCTCAGGGACTTGCCCAGAACAGAAGGGCCAAAGAACACACTTCTACATGCATTCAGAAAGAGTAATTCGTACTATGAACAAGTGAATCATGCAAACTAATGAAGGAGCTGGGCAATTTAAATCACAGCCCATTCATTCTTTCCCTTTACAGAGAAGGATGAAGGAAACTTGTGGCATATTAAGCAGTTTTCTTTTGAATTACAAAGTATATCATGCCAAAATCATTACAAATAGCACGTCTTCAGACATGAGGAAGGAGACTGAAAGTTAACTTTCTGAAGATGGCTGTTACATGTATTTTAAGAGAAACAAAGGGGAAAGAGGGGGGACAGGACACCCAAAAACCTGACAGCCAGGCATGTGTCACAAGAGAAAAATCTATACTCTAGGAGTATTTCAGAACTCTATCCCCACTGTGCTCTCCATTTCCAGATGGACAGGATTTGTGTGAGCAGTTAACAGACAAGGAAAAAAGGCAATTGGACTAAGAGGCTTAAATAATTCACAAAATTGGGCCACTGAGCAACTTAGGAATACTCCTTTATCACTTCAAGATCACAGCCCTTCCTGCCTTCCAAAAAAACCAGGATGGCAGGTGTCAG
This sequence comes from Thinocorus orbignyianus, assembly GCA_013400375.1. Classification (NCBI taxonomy): domain Eukaryota; kingdom Metazoa; phylum Chordata; class Aves; order Ciconiiformes; family Thinocoridae; genus Thinocorus; species Thinocorus orbignyianus. Next base: position 78,058 of record VXBW01003040.1, read on the forward strand.
AGAAGGAAGCTCCCAACCCTAATTGCTGCTTCCATCATCACCCAGCTGGAAGTATCCAGGTCTGTGCTGCCATGACAGGAAAAACACGGACACCTTGACAAGCCCTTCGGTTCCCTTTCTAGCCAGAGGGACACTAGATGGTGCTACATCCATGCAGACTGTCTTTACACTCCCAGATGAATAGTTACATTCAAAACTCCATGGGAAAAACAACTGGGACAAGATAGGTGCCTAGCACATATAGCAGCATCCTGCCACTTCCATGTCCCACAGTGCTGTCCCACTGGCCACCAACCTTGGAAGCTGACCCACTTCTTGCCCATTTACCAGTAGGAGCTCCACAAGTCAGAGCAGCAGAAACTCTGTAAATCAGGCAACATTGAACCTTTCCTCTTAAATTCTGCTAACAATAACTTAAATGATGCAATAATTTAAAAAAAAAAGTCTACTACAGCAGTTACTGAATCCATTTTCAGGTTTAATACTATTTATACTATTATTTGATACTACTGTAAACCAGTCATTTAGAAAATGAGCTCTATGAGTAACTTTTTTTAGTAACCACTCTTAAAACATTCACAAACACTTGATTTTTCAATTAAACAGATCAATTGTGCTATTTCTTTTGCTCTTCTATGCTCAAATCAGCACAGACAGCACTTCAGCTGTAGCAGCCCAGTTCTGCATTGCTTTACTACCAAACTCCATGGGAAAGAACTCATCTTTTAGGGTGCTGTCTCCCACTCAGAGGGAACACTGGCCTAAGGAAACTTTCCATCTCAGTGGTTTTTGTCACCCAGTCCCACCCCTGCAGGGCTCACTCCCTGGGTTACGCCAATGTTACAGCTTTTAGGCCACACTGTGGATGAGATCAGAGGTATGATCCCACTGCAGAATAACCCTGCTCTCCCCTCTGCCACCAAAGCCGGGAGAGATTCTATGCAAACCAGTGGCTTAAAATACCTCCCACAGAAATCTGCACAAGCACAATTCTGGGGTGGTTTGGGGACAGGAAATGTTTCCCTGTATCCGAGAAAACATGCTCAGCACAATCAGAATGTGCAACGCACCCTCAGCTACACATGACATCTGCTCCCAGGACCCAGACAGGATAGACTGCTGCCGACAGAACAGGGAGCAGGGCCTAAAACCAAAAAAACCCAAAACAAACCCACCAAAAGAACACCCAAACACCCCCACACCACCCCTCAACAGCAAGATTTTTAAGTTCTTTGAGCACCAATGGCCATCTTGAGAATTAAAGAGCAAAAAACATCATATACCATGTTCTTAGGCTTAGGTTGTACCAAAGTCAATTCCAATGACATGACCATTGGTTGGTTACATTTCAGAAGGCTTCTGTTCCCCAGTTTTTACTTAACTCTGTTCAAACTCTTATTTGCATGAATTTTTGCAGATGACTTTTACAATAAGCTCTAGGTGTTAGTCTTATACTAAAGGAAAACAGACTACCCTGCTGAATTGGAACATGCCTGCTCTAGGATGACTCAAGGCTTGGCTTCAGAAGAAAAATTATGGTGTATGCAGACTCCATATGAGCAGTTTCTTTCCTACTAAACAGCTTAAAAATGTAAAGAGTGCTAACCTGTCAGCCAGACCTATACAAAGTCTTCATTTTAAAGCCTCTGACAATCCTTATTCCTCTGCAAACATTTCTTTCTGCTTGTTTCAAGACTGTACGCTGTGTAGTAGCACGGACTACTGAAGAAGTGAGAGATTTTACAGAGGAAGTACAAGACCAGCTCCTAACTCCCAGTCTATGCCCCTTGGCACCTTTAAAAAGCACAGCAAACAGCTGAAACTCAGAAAAAATCCATTTAAAAAGGAAAAAAACCAAAACCAACTAAAAAACCCACCACTATTTCTACTGCAAGCCTTACCATGTTGTCTCCAGGTCACAAACAGTACAAGTTTGCTGCTGCAGAACAGCTAATTCATAAAAAAGCATTATAGGAGCAATCAGTAAACCACACTCAGCTGACAACTAAGCAAGAAGAAAGAGACTTAGAAACTACACCAAGTTTGAAAGAGTGTAAGGTAGGAAGACATGTAAGACAGAGTTTGTCCTGCCTTTCAAGGAACCGTAATCAAGAAGGCATCTTGATTCATGGAAGCTCATTATCTGGGTTTGCAGACAGAAAAACATGGTGTGTTCCTGTTAATGGGGAGGAGAGGAAGGGAGAGGAGAAAGGACACAGCCAACAGAACAGCTTGCAAGAAACAGCCTTCTACAAGGGGCCTGGAAAACAGTTATGGCACCAGGAACACACAAGTTTCTAGTCTACCTACACAGCAAATACCTAGAGGGCAGTTAAAAGAGCAACCCATGGATCAACAAGCTCTAGACCCATGAATACAGGGAAGGAGGGAGAACAAGTTAGTTTCTGTTCACAAAACATTCATGTAGAAGCATATCTGACTGAAAGTGACTGCCCTGTTAATCCTACTGCTTGTCTTCTCATGGGAACAGCAATGGGCACACAGACCACCTCTCCACTTCTATTTTCTTTCCTTAGAATACCAGCCCTTAGGAACTACACAGCAGCTGGCTGAGCTAAGGTAGGGCACACTATGAAAGTATCTGTTGATGGTCACCATTCACTAATTCTCTGACCTATAGACAATTCTAGAAATGGCTCGAAGTAACTGAAGCTAAAAGGTGGCTGGCAGTCAATTAGAAGGGCTCCAGTCTGATTTCTATTCTTCTCAGCCCTCTTGTTTGCCCCTCCCAAAAACTCAGCTGACTTCTCAAACGCTCCCAAAAGACCTTGGAACTGGCAAGGTCACTTTAAGCTAAAAGAATCTTCAAAGCTCAGCCAACAAACTATGCATTTGAAATGGAAACTGTCCGTCACTTCATAACCATATCCATGACTAAAGTGAGTCACAGTGATTATTCAAACACAAAAAAATTGGGCCAGCTGACCACATCACAAAAAAAATCTTATTCTACTTGAAATACCACACATACTCCATTTATTTGTATGAACTCCATGATAAAAAGCCATTTAACCTTTCATACAAGAATGCAGAAGAAGCTGTTCCTTACACACTAGTTCTGGCACTACAGAAGTTAATTTAACAAAAATGGAATGGTTTTAAAAAGCAAAAAGATGTACAGCCAAAACATGTTATGTACTGTTTCTCCCACCCTCTTCCCCCACTAAACACTTTTTGCATCAACATAAAAATCTAAATTACATTGAACATCAGGACAACCATTCCATAATTTTAAGCTGCAGTATTTCCTTCCCCTCATTCCTGACTTTCAGTTGGTTTATTTCCCAAACAAACCCTACACGGTTCAGCTTCCCAAGCATGTTAGTTTAGTATCCTAGGTTTGGTCAAGCCTATTTGCAAGAGCCTTAAACCTTACAAAGTGGTTTCATTTAAGAAGTGAAATCACTTCTTAAAACAAGCAAAACTAGGCAGAACAGCAGCAGCATTGTCCACGAACCAGGTATCTCCCCAACAGCTTAAGAGCAGGAGTTTAACTACACATTTCCATATCTTTCCCACGATAAAAAGATGTGACTGCTTACCAGTAATGGTGCAGGCATCTCTGTACTCTCTGCAGTCTGGCACATCATCTTCCACTGCTTCACTCACATAGTGCTCTTCATGAATGCCTGTGTCACGGGCTAGGACTGCATGATCCGACAGCTCCGAAGGAGGCACAGTGGCGGCCAAAGTGCAGTCGTGCAAAGCTGTGGCGTCCAGCTTGGCAGGTTTCACAGGGTTGTACAAACTGCCATCAGGGGGACCAGCACTAGAGACTGGGTCTGGCTGGCAGAAACAGAACTCTTCCTCTTTGCTAGAGTTGGCTTCGAGAAGTCTGCAACACACAGAAGAAACAAACGGTCAATTCAAGCCATTCCAAAAGGCTTAAGTCAGAATAGGTAACTTTCTTTTCCTTAAAGATTAGTTTAACCTGATAAATTCAGCAAATACCAAACACCAAACAGTCCTCACACAGCAGCTGCCTGGCTTTGCATGCTTACATCAAGTAGAAAAGTGCTATTTAACATATAGAATTATTAACTAACGGCTGGTTAAACATCCAGATCTTTGCCTAACTCAGCTTGGGGTAAGCATAGTCCATCCATCATCCATCACCTCCCGTGCAGAGACTGCACCTCACTCACTGATTTACTGACACTTTAATAACATCATCATTTGAAATTGATGCCAAACAATACAGAAATGATTAGGAGCTTCTAATACAATGCTGGTATGCTTATCCTCTCCACTTGGCCACCTTGCACAGCCCTACACTGCCAGCTGGCATCTTTGCTCCCTTTAGAGAGCACAAGAAATAGAACCCAAGGCGCAGTGGGTTAAGGGGGTACCCACTTATTGAGGCTGAAGCACTGGGGAGCAGTAAACAGGGAACAAACTCCCTCAAAGCCAAGTGCCAACACTCCCAACAAGATCAAACAGGCCAGGAATGAAGAACTTCACTGAACTTTTTGGCTAAGGGGCTAAAGGCACTGCAATAACCAGCGGTGTGGGACTGCTTTTGGTTATCACCAGCATAAGGAGAGATGCAAATGCTCATTACTGCTAGGAAAGGAAAATACAATCGTGGGACTGCAGAAACCCAGACTTGAGAAAGGACTTGAAAGGCAAGAAAAAAGACTTGATATATGTAGCAGTATCAGCAATAAAGATTTCAGAAGCTTCAGTGCCAACAACTTTGATCTACTCACCCATCCCTACTGACCAAAGTATTTGCTAATTTAGAGCCTCAGGGTACCAAGAGACAGAGAGAGTTTTCTACTCCTAGCATCTGCCTGGAGCTACTGAGCTAGGATGCCTTATTCTCACCTCCTGATTTACTAATTCTCATTTACTAACTACTAACTGATGGTTAAACACTTCAGAAGGTTTCAAGGTGTGCAAATTCCTCTCTTTAATGTATCTGCAAGAGTCCCACCAAAAATTTTCTTCCGTTTTACACATTGCTTTATAAATCCACTGAGCACTTCTGTTTTACTAAGTCTGCTAAATTTTACTATGCTCTTTAAAAATAACCCTTAAGCTTTGACATTGACATGAAAAAGCTTTCTTCAAATGGAAGAAGTGCCCCACGTAGACACTGGAGCAAATCAAAGCCAGTTTATACATCTGTCTAATCTGTGAGACAAACATGCTGGCCTACCCTCTGCAGTTCAGGTAACACAGCCTTCAGCCCGCTTTGCAAAATAATCACTGAATTGACCAAAGCAACTTAGTAAGACTTGCTTCAAGCATTCAACTTTCTTATTTCTTTACTAATTCACATCTTGCTTTCAAATGTTAAAAAAAATGCAAACTTTCCAAGATGCAATTTCTTCACTGTGTGAACAGGCTTCAAAAGCCAGCCCAAACGCCTACACCCAGTACAAGATTTCAGTATAAAGACTGAATTTGATCCCAAATAATTTACAGAGTTCTTTTAATCTTGTCCTGTATTATATATACACCTTCTTATAAACCATAGGGGTTTCCTTCCCACTTGGGAGGTAGCTTTTAAGTCTGCAGAATGGTGACTCCTTAGTTAAACCTCTCGCTAGAGGGATATAAACAGTCAAAGCATCATAGATAGATGGCAGAGTGTGACAAGCAGTTTATTTACCTTCAAACACTTCACATAAAAAGAAGTATTGCATTTCTCAAGTTAGAAGAGATCCATCATTTTTAAAGCAAATTAAAGGGACAGGTATCTTGGACAATTTGAAGCTATATCCTTATCCGAAGTGTTAAAGCCATTTAAGAACTTTTTAATCAAACATCTTTCCTAGATGACCCCAGAGGAAACACTGCCTCGCTTTCTTAACAGGGCTTTTGTGCTCAGTGACCCAGGCAGTCACCCCAAAACCATCTGCTACCTCAACACCACACAGACCCTTTTACTCACGCCTTATATTGCATTTCAGCTACAGTCCATGCTCCTCCCCTCTCTTCACAGTGGGATTAGGAACTCCTTGGTCTAGCAAAATACAATCTTTTCAGAGAAGTATCAACACCTGGTGGTTACGTCGCATGCTATGAAGGACCTCCTCAGGTATATGTTTCTCAAAAGAGGGGTTCTTCTGCCCCTGAAATCATTAAAAAGTGGAGGGGTTTCTAGAATTACTTCTTATAAAGTCTCATAATCAAGAAGTATTAAGCAAATGATGGCATCCAAACCCAGAACAATACCTGGCTGACAGCCAGTGGCACAGCAATGCCGTTTAGACTAAAAAAAAAAAAAAGTCACCACAGGAGCACAAAAGCCAGAATAGCAGCTGCAATAACCAGAAAAGATGCTTAAAGTATAAACATGTAATGCATAAAAGTTGACTCAGAGTCCCTAGAGCTGCTGCTGTGACCTTGTTTGACCATTAAGCCATCAAGTAAGGCAGAGTCATGTTTTCTCAAAGTAACACAAATCAAACCATCACAAATAGGAAGCCAAATGAAGAAAGAAAAGAAAAAGGGAAAAAAATATAAAAGAAAGAAAACCACCCCACTGTTCTCCACAAACCAAAGTTTCTCACCACGAGGATTTGGCCTTCAAAAGGTCTTCTTGGTGAGGCTCCTGTACCCTCAGGCCAAGGAGGGTGGAAGCACACTGTAAGACAAGCCCTGGCTCTGACCTTGGCAGCTGTGAGCCACAAGCCTGCTCTCATCCCCTCCATGGAACGCTGCCCCTCTCCCCTCTGGAGCTCCTGCAGGCAAATATTGCAAGGTTCTATAAATAGTTCTTCCTTGTGTAAGGCTCGTGTTACACTGGCAGATTTTTACAGCTCTTTCTCCTTTTATTTAACAGGAGTCACTGAATTTGCCCTCCCCATGAACAAATTAAATGGAAAACAGTTTAAAAAAAATTAGTGAATTCCCTTTCTGCAATACATCGTGTTACTGGCTGGGAGACCTTACCAAAACGTGCTGCGTCCCTGCCTTGCAGGGGGAAAGCTGTTCCCCCACCACCACTGGGCCAGACTGTACAAGAATTGCATGTGCAGTCAAAGGAGGAATTAATTAGGTAACACAGCAAAGCTCAGAGCTATAAACATCTCAGGTTTGCACTTTCTCCTGACACCCATGCACCTACAAGGTGCTCACCGCGGTAGATCAATACAAGACAGGCCTAAGGGGCATGAAGAGGAGGAAAGGATCTAATGACTTCACAGAACAACCCCAAAAAAACCCAATAAGAAACACCAAATGGTTTGGTATTTGAATGCCATCATTCGTGGCATTGTGATCTGCCACGTACACAGCCAATACACAAGCTAAACTACATGAACATAGAATCATGGAATGGTTAGAGTTGGAAGGGATCTTAAAGACCATCGAGTCCCAACTCCCTGCCATGGGCAGGGACACCTCCCGTCAGAGCAGGTTGCTCCAAGCCCCATCCAGCCTGGCCTTGAACACTTCCAGGGATGGGGCAGCCACAGCTTCTCTGGGCAATCTGTTCCAGTGCTTCACCACCTTGGAACAGGATGCTCTGGGGAGACCTTAGAGCCCCTTCCAGTCCCGAAAAGCCCCAAGAGGGGCTTTAAGGTCTCTCCAGAGCATTCTTTTCCAAGGTGGTGAGACCCTGACCCAGGTTGCCCCGAGAAGCTGTGGCTGCCCCATCCCTGGAAGTGTTCAAGGCCAGGCTGGATGGGGCTTGGAGCAACCTGCTCTGACGGGAGGTGTCCCTGCCCATGGCAGGGAGTTGGGACTCGATGGTCTTTAAGATCCCTTCCAACTCTAACCATTCCATGATTCTATGTTCATGTAGTTTAGCTTGTGTATTGGCTGTGTACGTGGCAGATCACAATGCCACGAATGATGGCATTCAAATACCAAACCATTTGGTGTTTCTTATTGGGTTTTTTTGGGGTTGTTCTGTGAAGTCATTAGATCCTTTCCTCCTCTTCATGCCCCTTAGGCCTGTCTTGTATTGATCTACCGCGGTGAGCACCTTGTAGGTGCATGGGTGTCAGGAGAAAGTGCAAACCTGAGATGTTTATAGCTCTGAGCTTTGCTGTGTTACCTAATTAATTCCTCCTTTGACTGCACATGCAATTCTTGTACAGTCTGGCCCAGTGGTGGTGGGGGAACAGCTTTCCCCCTGCAAGGCAGGGACGCAGCACGTTTTGGTAAGGTCTCCCAGCCAGTAACACGATGTATTGCAGAAAGGGAATTCACTAATTTTTTTTAAACTGTTTTCCATTTAATTTGTTCATGGGGAGGGCAAATTCAGTGACTCCTGTTAAATAAAAGGAGAAAGAGCTGTAAAAATCTGCCAGTGTAACACGAGCCTTACACAAGGAAGAACTATTTATAGA
>VXBW01003040.1:86420-116761 GCA_013400375.1 Thinocorus orbignyianus
AAGGTCTCACAGGAGCCTCCTTCAGGCTGAACCCCCCCAACTCTCTGGCCTTGAACCCCTCCAGGGATGGAGCAGCCACAGCTTCTCTGGGCAACCTGTTCCAGTGCCTCACCACCCTCACAGCAAAGAATTTCTTCCTAACATCTTATCTAAATCTCCCCTTCTTCAATTTAAAACCATTAACCCTCAGTCTATCGCTGACAAAGTCCCTCTTCCAGCTCTCCTGGAGCTCCCTTCAGGTACTGGAAGGCTGCTCTAAGGCCTCACATCAGTTTCAGGACATGAGCTTACCAGTGTATCCCCCCATACCACTAAAAATTGCACATATCAAAGACTAGTCAAACAGCCCAGATATGGGATAAAACTATTACACCAGCAGCAAACCAGGTCCTCAAATAGTATGGATGGGAACAGTGATACCAGAAACCTGAAAAGCATTGCTTGTTTATACACCAGAAGAACAAGAAAAAGCGGGGAGTTTCATAACTTCTCCCTAAGCCTCAGAGACTTTGAAAAGTTAAGGAAATATTCAATACTGCAAAAGCACTGAATATTTTACTCCTAGTTGGGAAAAGCTGTGGGATGACCCCAATTTCTCTGAAATGCAGCAGAAGTGGTGACAGCACTGTGTCTGCTTCTGAATCCTGAGCTCCCTTCCCCAGGGAGGGCCAGCCACAGCACTTGACCAGAAGCAGAACAGAGAAAAGAGGCACAAACACACTAGATACACATGAAGTAGGTACTAGTAAAGCAGAAAGCAAAGCAAAACACTCCCAACAGCCTACTACTGAACAGCGCCTGGACCTGTGACAGCAAGCAGCACCCAAACATATTCAAATTAAAATACATAACCATTCCAAGCCAAACCTCATACCAGCCAGCCAAACCATACCTTCTTCCTCAGAACAAGATTAAAAAGCAAGGGAAAGCAGTGAAAACCGCTGAAAGATCATGCTGGAATGGTGGCTACCCCCTCCTACCACTACTGTTTAAACAAAGACACAATTAACATAACTGCCAAGAAATTAGGGCCGACAGTTTTAGTTAACTAACCATCAACAAAGACCAGACTGACTCAAAGCAGATATTTATCATGATTTAAGACCCAGGGGGCAGGATTTTAATATTGTTCTGCACTACTATTGTTTTTCTCCTATTACAGGAGGACTTTTTATCTTTTTATTTAATTTCTCACCCTCCACAATGACTTTTAAGAGTCTGCATAGAGCTGGCATGATTTAAGCTTTAAAAAATGGTCTATGGGATTGGAGAAGTGTCATTATTTCAAATTTTAATAGCTGTCCTTCTGAAAGGATTTATACAAAGCATCACAGAACTAAGACTGCTGCTTTGCTTTACTATTTCTTATTGCACAGAGACTGCAAGAGCAGCAGTGAGAAGACCAGCTGATAGAAAGATGCAACAAAATTCCTTGCAACCTGCCCTAAAAAAAACCCCACACATCCTACCTGCTGTTCCAATCCATTTACTATCAGACTGTGTTTACTGCTTTGGACCGAGTGGAATAATAATATAAAAAGATGATTAAAGAATAGAAGAAAATACCCGAACAAATCAAAATCAAATTTGTTGAGTAAGAACATCCCATTTTTTTGCAGAAAGAAAGAACCTAAAGTTTCCTACTGCTGCTAGCAGCAATTTTGAAGAAATTAGGAAGCTTAAATCCAAGAACAGTCAGACCATCAATTCCTGCTCTGAGAAAGAAGTTCAGACCTGCTTTGGCTCGCCAGCATCACCGGCCCTCACTCCCTGGCAGCAAACCTCCCCACCAGCTCCAGCAACTGGCACCATCCACTGAGAACCTCCCTCACTCTCCAAGTCTTACAGCCCTAAAACTCCACAGAGCTCCTCAGAACCTATCCCATAATTTCTAAACGGACTGCTAACATCCCTGGGCCTCACATCCATTTTCTTTTGTCATCTTGAAGTAGTTATATATGGGAAAAATACTTTCAACCATACACTATTATTTTTGAGAAGATGTGAGTGAACTGAACCCAACTGTTTGCAAGCTCTGTGGTTATGAGCCCCCCTCTGAAGCTCTGGGCTGGGGGGGATACAGACCACAGCCATCTTCAGCAAAGAGAAAGCTAGACCTCCAACACCTGTGGATAGTTGGGTCTTACAAGCTGCTTTAGGCACCCATGTTGAGCAACATAACAATCAGAGTCACAGAATTATGTAGGTTGGAAGGGACCTTTAAGATCATCTAGTCCAACCATCAGCCTAACTCTGATAAAAACCAGCACTAAACCATGTCTTTAAGCACTGTGTCAACCCAGCTTTTAAATACCTCCAGGGATGGGGCCTCAACCACTTCCCTGGGCAGCTCATTCCAATGCTTAATAAACTTTTCAGTGGAATTATTTTTCCTAATCTCCAATCTGAACCTCCCTTGGCACAGCTTGAGGCCATCTCCTCTTGTCCCATCACCTGTGACTTGGGAGAAGAGACCGACCCCCCCTGGCTACACCCTCCTTTCAGGGAGTTGGAGAGAGCCAGAAGGTCTCCCCTTAGCCTTCTCCTGGCTGAACACCCCCAGCTCCCTCAGCCTCTCCTCAGAAGACTCCTTCTCCAGATCCCTCACCAGCTTCACTGCCCTTCTCTGGGCCCACTCCAGCACCTCAATGTCTTTTTTTTTGTGTGGGAAGGAGCCCAAAACTGGACACAGCACTCAAGGTGGGACCTCACCAGTGCCCAGCATAGGGGGATGACCACTTCCCGAGTCCTACAAGACAACAAATTCCTAAACAACCAGCAATTCTGGGCCTTCTACCAAAGCCTGCCTTGGTCACATGAACTTCCCAGCAGCTGAGACATGAGCTGCTGACTAACAAGGGTGCATCTCAACACATACCATTCCAAAGCAGAACTGATTCCCTTCAGCTTCCATAGAAGTTAACGGCTACAACAAGAGAGAAGTCTCACAGCCCTTCTCAAAACACTACAAAAAGCTTAAAAAATAGCAAAAATGACACAATTTTTCTGTCAGGTCATTTGCTTATGAAGTTTGTGTGTATACATCAAGAATGAAACAGGCAAATAAGAATTGGCTGTTTAAAGGTTACTCCGTATATTGCCATATACACGCATCTCTGTTCTTGGGAACCTAAAAATGTTTATCTTAACAACAGGCTGTGGAATTCTAGGAAACTGAGCCAAATATCCATGGCTTTGAGCCATTAAAGTCAAAGTCACACTAACAAAGATTCTGGAACAGAGTTTTTTAGAAAATTCCAGGGACATTACCACCAACATGGAGAGCCCAACTCTGCGATACTGTCATTAAAAAAACAAAACCAAACCAGAAATCTCCTCCTTACATGGAAGAACTACATAAAAGCACAAGATAAAGGGCAAAAATGCAAATTAAATGTAATACATGCTATGTTTTTGCTTCAGTTACAGACTAAGCTTTCTTTCTTAATCACACAATGAGACTGAAGTCCAGCATCGTGGCTTTCCCCGAAGGACCACAAAGATAAAAATCTGAAGTCACTCAATACAGATGGATCAAATGGTTCCAAATAATTTGGAAACTGATTTTGGAAAATAAATGCAATAACATGATGCTTCTTTAAAGTGTTCTCAAATAAAATCCTGTATGCCTGTAGATATTCTCCAAAATGCAGAACAGATAGTACTGGCCATTGAGCCTCGCTTACTAAGAGTCACGACAGAGGCACTAAGGAAGCACCTGACTAAACTTCCCCCTGCAAATCTCTGTTGATGGAGACCTAAAACTACTCCAAGAGGACTAGGCAAGCCAACTTGCTTACCCATCAGTCTATCCAGTTTCCCACTTACCAGCATGCCTTATGACTTATTCATATCTTAGCACCCAGTCAGAAAGCATTCTGAGTATATCAACAGCCCCAGGCAAGCACCCAAGCCAGCTTGCAGGGAGGGGAAACAGTTCTTCCATGAACGTTGTTCCTGTAAGTCAGGGATTTGTTTCCTGTGTGTACTCCACAGCTTAATTGGTAGACTGAAATTTCTCTGAAAGTGAAATTTTTTCTGTACAGTCTCACAAGCAACCCTTGGTCAGGCAGTAAGAGGAACTGGACAAATTCAGTGAAATATTAGATACAGATGGTAAAGGTGGAAGAACACACAATAACACAAGGTTTACAAGGTTGGAAAACACTGCATTTGAAGCACTTCAAATTTTCATTTCATTCAAATAAAAAAAAAAAAAGAATAATAAAACTGTCACTAATGTTTCCTGTCCACAGTTTAAAAGAACCCATCTCTCAATGCTTAGAAATTCCTTCCTTCAAACTGTTTTTTCACAATCTAAATTTGGCAGGACAAAGGTTCTATCAGCCCCAGAACCTCAAATAACGATTCATTTTCCCCAACTCATGCACATACTCTATCACCAGCAAAGTTATCACTCCCAGTACTCAGCTTCCTGAAAATAATGATAACATTTGTGCAGATTTAAGACCAGAACATCCTCTAGTCTTTCAGTACTCACAGCTACGTTAGAAGATAATCAACTTTGACACCACAGGAAAGTATCACTAAAGCCGAAGTAATTGACTGTTTTGAAGACTTTCACAGGTTTTGCTTGTGCATGAAGAAGCAAGCTTCTGTCAAGGGAGCTGTGGAAGATCTGGATTTCTAGATCAACAAGCAAAATGGAAAACAAGACCTACAAGTACAATCTTGAATATAAACACAGGATTTCCTGAAAGGAACAGGCCTCTTTACCTACTCCGTAAAAATCCCAGCATGGATTGCTGATTTGATATCCGAACTCTTCTTTGAGCCAGAAAAGGTAAAAGGAAGCCAAGATTTGACAGCTGAAGCCATTAACATTAAAAAGTACTTTGAGAGCGCTCACCCCAGATTTCATTATTTAGCCATCATTAATTTTTAGGTTCTCTGTCCAGCATATTCTAGCATCAGACTGTAAAGCTTTATCACATCTCTTTTACTGTCAAGACAGAATATAAAAAACTCTCCTTGCTGTTAAAGGAGATCCAGAGAGCACTTTGTTACAGCAGACAGGCAAAAATGAACTTGCCTGGAAAGGGCTGTACATCATATTATTCAAAGAGAAAATTTTTAGAAAAATACTTCTATGTTCTATGTAGGCACTGACTTCCCCGAGATGAAGTCAACCTATTTAACTCCCTCTGTGGTTCACCTAAGAAAGTCTTTGATGTAAATTTAGTCACACTTTAAGCACAAAGTGACATATTATAGTGTATCTCCCCGAAGGTTTAGGGTCCAACAGAATTTTCTGGAAGAATTTGTGAAATAACATTAGAAAGCGTGTCCAATAGCATCAGACATCTCCAGGACACCACTTGCCCCATACCAATGACAATTCTGGAGTTAGCAAATTCTTGGTCATCCTTTTGGTCAGAGAAACATCACGATGCAAACAGTTTGTGCAGTGTTTTGAGCAAAAGACTAGACTGTATTCCCAAGTGAAAATGGCAATACTTCCCCTACCAGGATTCAAAATTAAAAATGGCAATTATTCCTCCTGCAGAGACCTGGGCACACCAGCCCACCTGTACTTCTCTTGCTGTTCTGAAGCCAGACTCAGTTTTCAGAAACACACTGTTCATTCATCTGTACCAGCTGCACAGTTCAAAGACACGATCCCCAGTTTCTATTAAGAACCATTTTCACTTTTCCTCATTAAGATATTCCATCATCACTTTGAAATTGTCATTTTATAACATTTCCATTTTTCTCCATAAGTCTCTGTGAGATCCCGTGGCCCACTGCAGCAAAGCTCAGTTTTCACACGCTTATCTCTCACCATGGAAACAGAAAAATAGTAAAAAACAGCGTGCATATACCTCATTATTATTATTAAATAAAAAAATAATCACCAAAATACCTTATTGATATTCATCATTAGGCTGAAATCTCCACGGCAGAAGCAGGAAGCACAGCTTCCCACGATTCAGGGCAAGCAATTAATTCCCTTGTTAACTACCATCATCATCAACACCAGCACTTGATGTGTCAAGGCCAAAATAAGCAATCATTCTATAATTTAAAAAGGTAGCCAGCTTTTAAGCAACAGAAGATCTGTCACAGCCCTTTCTGGGGTGAATGTCTTGCTAAGTGATGAGCTGTGCCAGAACATTCCTAGAGCTCAAAAGATGCACAGGTTCTCATCGTAGGTCTGCAGTTCCACCACTCGTGTCCTTGCTCCAAAGCTGCTGTTCTGTCATAGAATCGTCCAGGCCAGAAGGGACCTCCAAAGGTCATCTAGTCCCACCTCCCCACAGTCACAGGGACACCCCCAACCAGCCCAGGTTGCCCAGGGCCTCATCCAGCCTCACCTGGAATATCTCCAGGGAAGGGGCCTCAACCACCTCCCTGGGCAACCTGTCCCAGTGTTCCACCACCCTCAGAGAAAAGAAATTCTTCCTAATATCCAATCTAAAGCTGCTCTTCTCCAACTTAAAGCCATTGCCGCTCGTCCTGTCACTGCAGGCCTTTGGAAACAGACTCTCCCCAGCCTTCCTGGAGCCCCTTCAGGTACTGGAAGGCTGCTTTTAGGTCTCCCTGGAGGATGCTCTTCTCCAGGCTGAACAGCCCCAGCTCCCTCAGCCTGTCCCCATAGCAGAGGTGCTCCAAACCCCGATCATTTTCATGGCCCTCCTCTGGACCCGCTCCATCAGGTCCATGTCCCTCCTATATTGAGGGCTCCGGCCCTGCACACAGGGCTCCAGGTGGGATCTCACCAGAGTGAAGTGGCAGAATCCCCTCTCTGGATCTGCTGGCAACACATCAAGCAGTTCAAACTCCACAGCCACCAAAGTCCACAACAGTTGTCTGCACAGCCCCTGCCCATGGCCGAAGAGATCTCTGTGGAATTAGAGCAAGGCATGCTGCCAGTTTCTCAGGAGGGACGAGCCTGTGCCGAAATGCCCTCGTCCTCGCTCTACCTACACTGCCTGCAGCAGAAACACCAAGGTTTATTAATAAGCAGCAGGAAAAGGTCAGTAACTTGACATGGATCCACGACTTTCTAGGCTAAGATCAGTTGCATGGTACACCAGAAGGGCCAGATAAGAGGCTGGTTTTTCCCAGAACACACCATGAAATTGCATGGAAACAATACAGCATACACCTAGGTGGTCTCCCACAGAATCCTACTGCCAAAAAGAATACTCCTAAGACACAGAAGAGTGTTTTACAACTGCCAGTGACTTCAGATAGTCCATGCTAAATCCATGCCATGTAAAAGAAGTCCAGCAACAGATCTTGTGCTTTGTGCCATTTTTCTACTTCAGCTGGCTTTTTGTACAGTCGTTCTGTGATTAAAATAGAACAAACTGAAGTTCATATGAGGCTTAATATAAAGTTTGAGATATTAAAAAGCAGCCATCAGTTGAGTATCACGGTCAAATTAAAAGTTCCACAATTTATAACAGTTTACTTTTTTCAGGGGTATTGTCATCGGCATCTCCCTTCCCCAGTTACTGTGCAATCAGGGAAAAGTCTTGTATGGAAGCAAATGCAGTGCCCAACTTAACTCCCACTCCATCCAAACTGTCTCAGGTTAGACTCTTTCCACCAAGGCACCCAGAAGAGCAGCACTTCTCGGATTCACTCCAGTTCCAAGGCATCAATTTGTTGAGAGCCAGGCAGCCTTTTCAAGAACACAGGCAAAATGGAAGTTTCTCCTCATGCAATTCGACTGATTTTCCCCTGAATGACACAGGGATCATGCCTTACAAACCTGGAAAACCTGCTTTTTCTTTGCAAGTTCCCAGGAAATAACATAGTAAAAACCAGACAGCAGTGGGGAATGAAAGGTACCTTTTCTCCCCCCATCCCATCCCAAACCATCAGCTGCTCCCTTTTACAGCTCTCTGCCAGGACTCTGTCCCTCGGTGGCTCTCAGTCTAACCAGACTGCTAAAAATAGTTTCTCAACTACAAGACATGTATATTATCAGCGGAAAACATTTCTGCAGACCTAGCAACAGCCCCACAGCTCAGTCTGGTGACACGAGAGACTGAAGAGGCAGACTGAAGAATGTTTTGTCGAGTGAGAGAAGCCTTTACTGCACCCCCAGTTGCAGACAGAGCATGTATTTTTTCCCCCCCAGGTAACAGATATTTTACAGGAAGTTTCAAGTATTAAAAATGCCCCTTTTTGCATTGTAAACAACACTGACTGTAAAATCTACATCTGTTAGAAACACATTGATAATCTTAAGTTCACTTAAGTATATATTAACTTGCAATTCAGCAGACTTCCATGGTTGTTTCTTTATAAACAACATGTAATAAAGTACACAACGTCTTTTAGGAAAGTACAATGCTCTCAAAGTTCTTATTCTCCCTATAAAACAGTAATAAAACAGAGGGATCAAAAGGCTTGTCCGGGTCACTTTTTTATGGATACCCGTGTTCTGGGCTCTGTAGCTTCACCACACGCTATGATCACTACAGGAAAAACACAGATGAGATCCTCTAGTACCCAAAGTTTGGAGCTAGAGAATTAAAAGCCAGTTAGTCTCAAAAAGGCACATGAGGCATGTTTCCATCAAACCATGAGAAGGGGAAAAAAAACATCCGATAGCACTTCATGAAGTGAAAGAGTGCTTTAGCACTAGAAACACCCCGTTGCTTGTTCCTTTCTATCCATAGAACTGAGTTCTCTAGTTCAACAACAACAATTTAATATCAAAACCTACTCAATACAAATGAATCACAGAGATTGAGGCTGTCCCTCACATAGATGTTCACTCAAAAACTTGAGATGGTCATTTCTTGTCAGTAGCAAAGCAATACTATTCAGTAAAGACAAAATATAAATGTTTCTGTCTTTCTCCCTTCAAAAAGTTACTTTTAGGCCAACCAATAGATTCTAATTACTGTTAAATTATGGTAAATTCAAATGTAACCGAGACATAACCAGAAGTAGGTCAGCTTCAGATGTTGCATTAAATGGCATTCTGCACTGTGTAACTATGCTCAAGTGCCATCCAAAATTTTCAAGACATCTTAGGGGGAAAAAAAAAAAAGAATCTTAACTCACAACATCTGTATTTGAGTAATTTTTTTTTTTTTTGAATGAAAAGGAACTCACCATCTCTCAGAAAGTTATTAAGACTCTGAAACTTCACAGACAAAACTGTCCTCCCTGTATCACCCATAAACTTCAGCATCTTCCACCACTCTGTAACCAGAGGACAGCTGTGATTTACTGAGAAGGGATGGAACAGAGCTCTTGGGTCATCACAGCAAACGCTCTGCAACCCACCACAAAGAGCCTTGCTCTGACTCTGATTCTACACAGTTCATAGAAGTTTGCTTTGTTCACAGAGAATTTAAGGAGTAAAATATTCACCATCAACTTAAACAGTTTTTAAACATGAAGGTGTCCTATTTATCCCATCACTTTTTTTTTTTAAGTACGTTGAGGTATTTTATTTGTTCACATGGAAGACTGAATGGTTTTCATAACAACACTTCCCAGACTGAATCTCTGGTTATGAAGTTCTAGATCCATAAGTATGCTTACATGTCATCAACTGTGATTGCATTAAGGGCTGCATTTTTAAGAAGTCTGGGAGTGTTATCGACAACACCTACTCCAGAGTTCAAACACATGCTTCAGAAGCATTTTTTCTTGTACAGTTAAAATCCCCAGCTGCTTCCAGACCCAAAAAGTAGGATTTTACCCCAAATAAATTCCTGTGCAAAGCTGAACTGATAGCATCATTTTGATTTTTTTTTTTAAAGTAAAGATTTGGAGTGTGGGTGAAGTCTTTTCCTAAGCTTCATGTAGATTTTAGCAAAGCAGAACTTTCCATGGCCACTGTAAACATACAGGGAATCCATTCCTCCGCTTGTTTTTCCCATGACACTTCCATCAGAGGGCAAGTCACATCAGTTACACCATGACCCTCCTGCTGATGTTAATGACCATGCCAGAAACAAGAAGATTTCTGAACTGAATTAAAAATTACTGTGCTGCTGATGTAACAGCTATAACTTGAAGTTCCAATATTGGGAAACACAGAAGTAAAATAGTGCTTAAGCATAACTTAAAAAAAGAAGGGGGGGGGGAAGTAGAAATGCCTGTGAACTGGCATCTTTCTTTAAGAGGCAGGGAAGAAGAAAGAATTCATCTGATCTAAAGACTGCCATTTCAAGATAAACAAACTGAAGTTTGTTTTCTTTGGTTTTGTTTTACATTGGAAGGAGGGCACCAAGAATTAACTTGCCTGCTTTCCTCTCAACTTCCAGAAACAAGCATTTGGCCCTATGACATCCATCATCTCTCTTGACTTATGGGAATCATAGAATCATAGAATGGTCAGAGCTGGAAGGGACCTTAAAGATCATCAAGTTCCAAGCCCCTGCCATGGGCAGGGACACCTCTCCCTAGAGCAGGTTGCTCCAAGCCCCATCCAGCCTGGCCTTAAACACTTCCAGGGATGGGGCATCAACAACTTCCCTGGGCAACCTGTTCCAGTGCCTCACCACCCTCACAGGAAAGAAGAAAGAAGAAAGGAAAGAAATTAGTCTCAAAACGAAAAGCCAGATTCAAAAGTCACCAACTCTTCTCAGCAAGAGGAAAGACATCCTGGTTTTACCTTCTCAGCCAGGGTTACTAGGAGCAGTGCCAAACAAGTTTACTGAAGGCTCCCCTGAAAACTGGCTAAACCAGACCAAGTGTCAGCACTGGAAAGCTGATTTTCCTTCAGTCTCCCTGGGACAGGTCAGCGTGGTTGTGCATTAACAGGAGCCAGAGAACTGCATTTCCTGAGAACGAGGAGTGGGGTTAAGGGAGGCGAGCAAACAATCTGCCCAGACACAAATAAAAATAAGCTGAAGGTCTCTTCTATCAATACATGTCTAAATTAGAGTTTCCACATGATATCTGAGCTATCTATATTAAGCCTCTCAGGCCAGTCTTCCACTAAATTAAGCTCTTGAGTGCCTTGAGGTTCACATGATTTTTAGAGCCTAGCTAGGCAGCTATTCTCTCTGTATCTCCTGTATTGAAAGTTTGTCAGCTACATTTTTCAACTTCAGTTCCAGCTCTCTAATGAAATCTTATATGCATGAAGCCAAATGCCATCAGGAAGCACATTTCATCTCTTTTAAAGCAAAAGGATTTCAGAATGAGGTGGGATCAGAGGGAACAGTACCACAGTTGATGAGGTAATCGTTTCAGTATTTAAAAACTGAAAGCATAAGGTGAAATACACTCCTATAGCTTCTCATCCTCAGGTTTTCCCAGTAATTCCTTTGAAAGCAAGCTGCACTGCTCTAAAAGGTCACATACCCACCTCAGTCTTTTAATTCCATATTTGAAGTGAGTTGATTCAGAGTAATTCCAACCAAAATCCTAATTAGGAAGGCCGGTAAACACAAATTAGTCTCAAAACTTTCAGTTCTGTTTAAAGACTTAATTAAGTTCTTCAGTTCTCTGGCCCTGCACTTTGCTTTTATCCAAGCTATCTTCACACACGTAGAACCAGACTGCTCACTGAACAAGACCTCACGACTGAAGAGTCATTTCTAACAGCACCTTCCATTCAAGTTTCCTCCACCTCCAACTTTTCTTGTTATCATCTGTATTAATGCCACGTTTTGGGGACCCAATTCACCAGAAACAAACAAATCTGATTTCCAGTGCAGTCCACGCCGTAACGGTACAAGCATTGAACACCACCTGGGGCACACAAGGAGGATGAATCGAGGAGAAATAAAAGCCTGCTGGAAATACTTCTGGCTTTAATGTATTCCTTCAAAAATACTTTCTTCACAAGAACTGAAAATACCCCCAACACCTGCACAAGGCAGGAGTTCCACTGCGTTTCACAGATAAGGAAAGTGGGGATCAATTCTGAGCCCTTCTGTGGTGAATATAAGTGTCTCACTGGAAACAGAGTTAATGGAAAGAAACAAGAAATGCAGGTAAGAGAACAGGGAGAATACAACCTTTTCATACACACTGTACCTTTATGTTCTTACCAGGGGGTGAAATGGAAATTTACAAGAGGAAAAAAGTGAGCCATATGGAAAGGAACAAGAAAAATCCATCAGATGTGTTTCACTCAAGAATGCTTTAGATTTTTCAGTCTAATCCCTACAGACTAGGGCTGCTACTAGAATTTAAGTGCCCTTCCAGTGCAGTGCAATCCTACCTGAACAAGTGGGCACAGAGGAGGAGAGTAAAAAGAGCTAACAAGAAGGCTATTCTTTTCTGCCTGATATGAACTAAATCCATGTCCAGCTACAATTACGCTCCCATAATTTGCCAAGTCATGTTACAGGTGCTAACAACTCTACCAAAATGCCTCATTTCCTTCCCTTCCCGTCCCTACAATAGTCTAAAACCAGCTGCAGCACTGACATTTTTGAGTGTGTTAAGGATTTTAGGCACTGAAGGTAGTGCCCGTCCACAGTGTTTTTATAAAAAGCTTGAAAACATAAAGCTTCTGATTAAGAAATGTCAGCTTCAAGTCAGTCAATCACAGAACAAGGAACAGTTATCATGGGCACTGCTCCAAAGTTAGAAAGCTCCCAACCATAAAAAGGCCCTTTAAACTATTTTGGCTCTGAGATGAAATGGGGTTTTGTAACAAAGGGCATGTGAAAAATAGAGTTAAACTTGATTTCTTGCTTTAATAGAAGCAGTTGTAAATTTTTAAATTCTTTTTATTATTTTTTTTTTTTTCACAAATACACTAGAGTTTGTAACAGAGTTCAGACACAGCCAGTTATGGAGTAGTAAAAAGAATTAGTAAATTATAAGCAGTGAAGATTGCTTACCAATTGATTTTATGTAGTAAACAAATGCAGAGTAACAAAGTTGAGGCAGGGGAGAGCAGCAACCTAAGTAGGTTTTGCCACAATCCAGCCACCAGAATACAAATACCCAAGTCTCTAACAATCAAATATTTCAGAGCCATCAAGGTTTAAAATATTCTTTAAAAGATTCTATGAAGAAAAATGTTCATACTGTCCAAAACTCATGCATTAATTCTTAATCATTTTGCTTTTTTCTCCTCTTTTAAAGCTCTGGTTTCAAATTTAAACACAGAGAAGAAAAGCAAACTCAAACCATATCCAGAACATGAGCTTAATAAAATGAGGACATTTCCAGCACAAGTTATCTTGTGTTTCAAAGGAAACACTCATGGTTTAAGCTCCTTATATTGCAGATATTTCCATTTAACAACGGAATGAAGTCCATGACACTGGTTAGACAGGGATACATAATACACAGTAATAAAAACAGGCTTAAAATTAAAGTATTTATAAGCATATATGAAGATTAACACACACAGCATGTAAATGTTAACGTTTCCTGCCTCTGAGGCTCCAGGATCACCAACAGAAACCAGTGACAAATGGATTGTCCTGGGAATACAGGCCAATATGAGTGTCCCAAACAACTGCAATTTCTTTGCAGTCAAAAGCCTCTGCAAGTAATCCAGCTTGCACTGACTTGCCTGATTTAATAACTGTATCATGACTTAGGATGCATGATGCCCAAAGCAGTTTCATCTGTAACCTTAAAAACATTACCTCTCTCACATTCCTTTTGGTTTATTCTTAAAAAATAACCCTTATGGTGACAGCATTTTAAGTAGCACGGCAGTTTACTGGGACTAACTTTAGACCTTGAGAAAGCAGCCACAGTAAAGAGGGATTTTTGACCCATTCAAGCACAGCACACTGTACATGCCCTACTTTTGCACATCCAAGAAGAAGTCTTTCCCCCTGCCCCTCCAGAACAAAATCTGCATCTGAAAGCACAGCAGCAACTCAGCATTATTTGAGGAAAAAAAGAGGCCAGGCAGCGCTATGCAGCGCAACAGTTGAAAAACAGCATTCAACTAAACTGCAGAGTAAGGGAATCTGAAAGTACTAAAGCAGCATTTGCCATGTTCCTTTTGTCTGAATTAATTTAAAACGTGGTTTGCAGAGCCTCTGTACACACACCATATACACACTAC
This sequence comes from Thinocorus orbignyianus, assembly GCA_013400375.1. Classification (NCBI taxonomy): domain Eukaryota; kingdom Metazoa; phylum Chordata; class Aves; order Ciconiiformes; family Thinocoridae; genus Thinocorus; species Thinocorus orbignyianus. The sequence continues at coordinate 100,411 of VXBW01003040.1, forward strand.
AGTCACAGCTAAGCTCCAAGAGAGACAAACTCTACCAGGAGGTTACAGCTCCGCAGCAGCCATCGCCGTACCTGGTTTTCAACTCTTTTTGCTCCTGACCATCTGCATGGCTTTCTTCCTTTCTTGATCCTCCTTTTCCCCTCCAGAATTTCACCATTTGGCTAGCAGGCTCAATTAAGGGTCGCTTCTATTTGCGTTTCCCCCCGCACGAACAGTTTTGATGCTGTAAGGTCATTTGAATGCAACTGAAATTTTGGCTCAGGCACAAGTTCCCTCGCCCTCTCTTGGCAGAGCAGTTAAACCAGCTCCCAAGCTGAGTCAAAGAGGAAGAGGTTAGACAGCCACTCTCTTCAGTCCACTGCATTAAAACCTTGATCTTTTGAATGCTTTTTACTATACAGACATTCTTAACCACGTCCAAAAGTTTTAGTTTGAGCACCGAGCAGTATAGACAACTGTATGCAAACATCCTCTGGGCAGAATGGATGCTCGCAGATCTTTTCCTCATACACATCACATAGAAAACAGACAGGGAAGCACATACCACCATGAAAACACTAGACAATGTTTCCAGAGTCTTCATAAAAGTAGTAAGATTTATCTATAGAATAATGTAGTACTTAAAAATTGCATACTTTTCAAAATACTAAGGCTTTCCAATGCAAGTCTTAAACACGGATGAGAGAACGGAGCTCTGGGCTTATCTGGCAATCACACAAGTACTCCCAAAAACAAAACCACGTTTTACTGAAATTATCCTCCAGAGTAGAGCCAGTCACAAACTCTGCCCTCTGCCAAAATGTCATTTTTATACAGTGTACCTACAGTCACCCCAGCAAACTCCAGGTTTAAAGAATTTGGAAATAATTTCCCAATCCTCAAGAAAACTTTCAAGCAATTTCCTTTCTAAATTTCTCCTCCAAGAAAGACCATGACACTTCTTCTCAGACAGCCTCCTGTACTCCCACATTCAGGAGAAGTTTGGAGTTGTAGCTGCCTCCTCTCCTAGCAGTGATTCTCTTTGTGGACTGATTCAACTCTCCAACTCCCTGTGTCAAAGCAAAGGATGTGTAAACATTGTCTTCCAAGGGGAAGTTCACACCAGAAACAAACTTTTGAATCTCCGTAGATATGAAATGCAACTCCCTTCTGGCAAAACCTCTCCAAAAACAGACGGTCCTTCAGACAAAACATAACACAATTTGAAACATTTATCATTTTATCTTGTTTATTAGAAGTTACCTTCCCACTTGTGTCTAACTATCTAGATTTTTGAAGCTCAACAAATTATTCAAGAGGATCACAACTACATCAACAGTTATTTAAAGTGCTTCCTATTGCACCCAGCTTTCAGATGCTGACAACTCAACTCTGATCAAAAGAAGACACTTCATTCCAGACTGACTTCTTACTACATGAATCCTTTGCACTCATGGGTGTTTTCAAATTGATTTGCATTCAATTATGCCATTATTCTTCGGTGCAAGACTAAGTATAACTGTATGCCCGGATAATCTCCAGCCTTTAAGATGCGTAACTGCCATTCACTTGATCGGTGGAGCTGCAGATATTCCCAGTGTCTTTGCACATCCCTGTTTTCCTGCTTCACAACAGTCTTGACTCACAGAGTTTTAACTTATTAAAGTGCAAGGGCTGTTATGAGTATCAGGCTGTGATTACAGAAGACTGAAATTCACCATATGGCCAGCAGTGGATTTGATGAGGTGATTTACATTTGCTAATGTAATTCTAGTCCCACTTCTGTGTTCAAGCTTAAAGGTGAAGTATAAATACCTGCAATAGCAAAAATTAAATTCCATCCTGAAGGTGAAGTAACATCATTTAAAGTAATAACAAATGAAAATATCTCACACTGAAGTTTACACTTCAAAAAAATACTCTACGTCCTGTTTCAGAAATGACATCGTCCCATCCCCAAGTTATTTATAACATTTAATTCCAATTTTAGGGCAACAATCTTTTTTCCAGTACCAGGAAACTTTAAAAGGCAGAGAGATACAGAAATTTTTTTTAAAAAAAAGTTTCCCTTTCTTCCCTGAGAATGAAAAAAAATAAAAAGAGAAGGAAAGAAATAAAGCAGTAGACCTTCAGCAATCAGTATCTGTTGCAGACAATCCAGAACTAGCATTCCCAGCAATATGTGAATACAGCACTTTAGTCATCAGGAACTGGAATAAAGTACTCCTTTAAGGCTGAAATTTCAGAGAAAAATGCTTCTTTTCACTAAGGTGGAGAACTAAGAAGAAAGATTTCCTGCTTATACTATTTGTGTAAAAGTTAGGATTTCCACAGATACTTCCCTGAAAATCACATCAGATAAAATATCTTGTGAAAACCCATTTTTTGTTTTCAGTCATTTCTCAGTTACAAACTTCACTTTTCTCTGTAAATTAAGAATTTTTTCAACCAACATTTTTCTTTCTGATTTCCCAAGGGATCAATGTAAATCCCCACCTTCCATCTGGTCTTTCCTACGCATCTTGAGAAGTAGGATTTGCTGACACTAAGAAGACAAAAACGTAACAACAAAAAGGAGAACAACAGATGACAGATTTGGATACTTGAATGCCACCCCAGATCTCCCTAAATATAAACATGAGACTTTAATAAGCAGCAAGCAGTTATTTGGTGCTAAATATACACAGATTTTTATGAGGAGTCACCTTGCTGATACTCTAAGACCTCCAAAGCCTCTAGGCATTAATTAGACACCTCCAGCCTACCCACAAGACATTATGTCACCACAGTAGGAACAATCTGTGACCCTACATCATTCATCTATTCCCCCTCTATATCCCCCAGACTTTCTGCTTCATGCTGCTACTGCACAAGTATTAGAAGTAACTCAAGTCTGCAGTCTGGCACATCTGTTCTTTGACACCCCATCTGCTCTGGGGAAAAAACTCAAACAACCAAATAAAAAAAAACCAAGCGACCCTCACAGTAAGTTCATCAAAACACAAAATTTCTTGATTTCTTTACCTGCAGCACATTTCATCAAATAAGAGTCTTGAAGTGAGTTCAATTTGTAATATAACTTTCATTACCATGTTAACTTGGTGCTAAGAAAGGAAAGGGCATTGTCTTCTTAAAAATAATCACAAGAGAGGTTGGGAGAAGGGAGCAGTTTGTCTGTGCTGTTAACTAGTGGTGTTTTGCCAACCCAAGGTAAACAAAACTTTGTCCTTTGTAGTAACTGCTGTTAGGCACAGTGGGTGTAAAGACCCAAACTGAATTGACAGGCCAACGAAGTCTACAGAGAAAACTGGATCATTTTTCCAGTGAAGAACATCCCCTACACTGCCCTTTCACACCCACACAAGCAAATATGCCTTCAGTCACAAATCCTTTCCCCACAGCTTCTCAGAGAACACTGTATGTAGGCAGAATAAATTATTATTCAGAACTGGAGCATTTGGAATGTAGCTCAGCTTTTCAGATACCCAGGCACACTCAGTAAGCAGCAGATTACTCTCTGAAAACATGGGCAGGCTAGTAGACTGTTTTAATATTAAAAGTATAACATAGATTATGTGGCTACTGTAGGAACGCTATAAGCCACAATATGGACTTAGAATTAACTGAAAAGATTTAAGATCCTGCAAAAATAGGATTGAGCATTGTAACACGGGAACTGTTTCCACTCTCTTCCTCATCTAATGTACACTTGCAATCTAATCATGGGATCATGGAATTGTCAGAGTCAGAAGGGACCTCTAGAGATCATCTCATCCAACTCCCCTGCTGAAGCAGGGTTGCCCAGAGCACAGCACTCAGGGCTGCATCCAGGAGGGTCTGAAGGTCTCCAGAGAAGGGGATTCCACACCCTCCCTGGGCAGCCTCTGCCAGGGCTCTGACACCCTCAACGTACATAAGTTTTTCCTCATATTTAATGGAACTTCCTGTGTTCCAGCTTGTGCCCGTTGCCCCTCATCCTGTCACTGGACTGAGAAGAGTCCAGCTCCCATCCTCCTTCAACCACCCTTCAGATACTTACACTTTAATAGTAAAAAAAAAAGTTAAAGGCAATACAATCACCTCTCCAAACTCACACACATTGAAGAAAAGCACTCAGGCCTTTTACCAATCTGCATAACGTAGACACAAAAAAAATCTAGAGGTCAGAAACAGAAAGCAACAGACTACAAAACATCACTCTGTGCCTCAGATATGTCCCTATGGCAGTCCCCATCACATCTCCAGCAACCAATTCCACAAAAAGGTCATGCAGCTGAATTCAGACACTAGTGGGGAAAGTGTTACTGAGGATTAAACCAAACCAAAGAAAGAAACCCAGAAGTGTCCTCCCCACCTCTGTCCTCTTCCTTTACACACAGTGCATACCACACATGTCCCCACACTACACAAAACACCAGCTGCAGTAGCTGCAGGCTACTCCATCAAGCACCTTCTAGTTTGACTCAACCACCAGGGCTCATTCTTCATATTTAAAGATGGATAGAACAAGTTCTTCCCTACCATGGATTGTGCAAGTTTTCTTCTTTTGAATTACACCAAGCAATCCACGCTTAGGTGTGGCAATATACACCAGTGTGAACAAAGCAGTAAGCTCACGTGTTAGAGGAACCTTCCCATTCAGGATTAATGTGAAAGGACATATGGAGAACACGAGCATTGATCCTTACTCAGTGTATCTGGATGAAAAAGGGGAAAGAAGGATACTTTAATGACTATTTATTAGAGAGTTCATCATACGGTTGGCAGACTTGCACAGGTGGCTGTGCCAGGGACCTGTAGGGACTGGCTGAGGAGCAGCAATCAGAGCCAGGAGGAGCCTGCCCACGGGACAGGCAGCAGCTGCAGAAGCCGCATCAGATATTCAGGACATCTGCCTCCACCCTCGTGGGAGCCTGCTGCTCCAGATGGCAAACAGGTACCAAGGGCTGTATGGGGCTTTTCTCCTGAAATCAGTTTAGAGACAGACAGACAGCACAAACTGAACACGTTGTCAGCTAGTTTTGAATAAGAATTGGTTTGATGTCACTCTGATTATGCTAAAAAACTCCAAAACAGTGTCAGGAGGTTGCCAGTAGAAAAGCAGACAGAGTATATGTGCCATTCCTCCCTCAGGCCCAAACTTTCTCTGCCTTCAAATCTGTTATTAAACAGTGCTTGTAATTATTAAAACCAAACCATTTCAGAACAGACATCAGATGAAAACTGAAGATAGGTATTCAGTAGTTATGGTTCCATCTGTAACTCCACGAAAAATTAAGTTAGATGTGCTTTTGAGGGGAGATAACTTACAACTTACATGAGAAGTAGCACTCAGTTGCTACTTGTATTTTAACACCATTGAAGACAACTCCAACAAGTTTCTGGATGCCTCCGAGCATCTTTAACCCTTTGTTCAGCTTGCATCTGCGAATCCACAGCACTACACTGATCTATTAATTCTTGATGTCCCCACCTAACCATCAGGACTGTAAGTTTACGTAGGAATCAAGTCAACGAAGGGTCCAGTGACACCCTCAGCTACACCCATGTAATTCCAGCTCATACAGCTGTGCTACTTGGGATTTACACAACAGTAAGATACTGTAGATTATATGTATATATTTATTTATACTTATTATTTATATATTTATTTATATTGTTTTATTTATTTATATATTATTTATATATTCTTATATATTTATATATATATATGTATANACTCTAACCATTCTATGATTCTATATATATAAAAAGCTACAAACTAAAAGACAATTTAAAGTAATGTTTTGGCTAACTGCTTAGGTTTGAACTTTTTGGTTGGTTCGGATTTGTAAGCAAAGTCATCATCATCCCCCCACCCCAAGGAAAGTAGCCCTATCAAGGAGGCAAGCTAAGCTCAATTACTCATCCTCCAACAATCCCACCTAACCACGCACACCCACAGCCCATCTAACCCCTCTGTTTGACAGCCCAGGGTTGTATTCAGATACGGCACTGTTTAATTATGAATTGGATTGCCAGAATAGGACAGTTAACTTCCTGGCGTTTAATGAGCACGCTCTTGTTAGCTGTGAATACATTCACTGTACTCGTTAAATCAGTAGAAGCTGGAGCTCTGAATACATCATTAAAAGGATCCAGGAATGCTGCTGCTTTGTTCAGCGTGGCTACATGCTCTGCTTGGCAGTTGGAAAATGAGTAAGAAATGGAAGCCCCTTCCTGTTGGCCCAGGAGATCTAATTTTAAATTAGAAGGAGGGAGACAAAGTGGGAAATCTGCTTCTTCAGAATTTCATTTATTTAGAACACAAGTAAGTTTCTCTTTTTATTGCTGACTTGAAGCACTAACATGCTCAGTACTTTGGTAAAAAGAAGTATCAAGCTTGATGGACGGGGGATATATTAAAAAAAATAATAGTTGCAGCCCATCTTTAATACACCCAAGGAGCAGGAGTGTGTATTAATCGATCAACCTGTTAATTAACAAAATGAACCTTCATAAAACAGATATACACATGCCCCGAAGAGGGCAGTTCCCACGTGATTTACAATATATTGATTAAAGCTCCAAGAGAGAGTGCAATTGGCTAGTAGGCTCCTGTACATTGTAACAGGAGAGACTTAGAACATATGTTCAGTGAGAGGATGAGAGTTTCATCTGTCAAGGGTTGATCCATCTACCCACAAAGATACACCCCCATGTGAAAATCTGCATGTCTGAAGCACTCTAGAGCTACAGAGAAATTAAAACCTAACTGGCAACTGTTTAGCTCAAACCCATTGCATGGAAGCATTTTCTGCCAGAAGAGGGATGTGAGCCAGCATCACTGATGGCATCACTGGAGCTGCAGAGAATCCTGGAAGTTAAAATTTAACAAGCACAAATGCTTCCTCCAGCACAGCCTCAACAGGAGAAAATGCATTTCTGAAACATGTTTAGAACAAATCCTCTTCTCCTCTCCTCCCACCTCATGCATAGAAAATTGGGCAGGTTGCTGAAAATCTGACCTGGGGGAGGGAGTGGAGCTGACCAGGGCTTAATACTCTTGGTGTAAGACTCCACCACTGTAATCCAAGCAATTATTTTCCACTGAAAGCTGTTGATACTGTAAGAAGGTATATAAATACTGGATTCTAGTCAAACAAGGACTGCCACCTATCAAGGAAAGTGTATTATCACAAGCACATTTACCACAGTAAATCTAAATATTGACCTCCCATCATGCAGACACAACAGTTCATCTCTTACCTATGAAAAATATACTCTAACCAGTCCCATTAGCATGGTAGGACTTTCCTCATTCCAAGCCTTCAGAGCAAGTTCTTGGATCTCATGAAGGTCTTGAATTTCTCAGTTTTGCCAAAAAAAATAATCTTTGGGAAAAAAATCCTTCTGATTAAGCAGTCAGGCTTAATGCAACATGCCGTGACTAATCCTCTTAAATTTTCTCTGGGTCCTGCACCACAGTCTCAGTAACACAGAAGGCACTGCTGTTTCCATGGGAGCTGTGTGACTGTATGGACTGTCACAATTTTATTCAAATAGTAATTGATTCCTCACTGTCATCAACCTGAGCAATCAACACCTGGGTTTCAGTCCACACACCGGCCTACTCTGGGTACAATCAAAGAATTGTCTATGTTGGAAGGGACTTTTAAGATCATCCAGTCCAACCATCAACCAAACTTGGATAAAAACCATCACTAAACCATGTCTCTAAGCACTATGTCAACCAGTCTTTTAAATCCTTCCAGGGATGGTGCCTCAACCCCTGCCCCGGGCAGCCCATTCCAATCATACAGAACTCTCAACTAAGCGGAAGAGAGCACTTACTCACTTCTGGGCTCACACCCCACGGCTCTCCACACTGCTCTAAGTGGAGGCACTTCAGGCTGTTTCTACAATACAACACAAAAGAACTAGCTGTTTCTCCAATTATTTAAAACAAGACCATCACTAAAAAGTAGAAAGGTTAACAGCTTTGGGATGGGACATCAAAAAGAGGGAATTGCATTCAGATGAGATCTAGAGGTATATCTTTTGCCAGACATACGAACCTATGAGTGCCAGCACTTGACTAAAATCCCAGTTCACAGACTTAAAAAGAAAAAGAAACCTTGTAGGTCACCAACATTGGTTTTTTCCATGTCAAATAAAACAATGGTAGAGAATGAGTATTCAGATTTCTGATCAATTTCATGGTCTGTACCTGTAATATCCAGAAAGGAGCATGCACAGAGAAAACATGCATGGGAAAAGCAAGAGAATCCCAACAAGAACTGCATCTTAGGGTATTTATTTTGGATACTGTTCTCTTTAATCATACTAAAAAGCTCTGTATGAGAGAGCTGTCTGACTAGAACCAGGAAGCTAAGAGATGGACTCATAGAAACTTAACAAGAGTTGCATTTTCTTCCCTTTGTGCTTAGCACAGGGCAACTAGTGCAGCACCTCAGCTGGGTTAGCTCAAAACACACCACACATTTGAATGAGAGAAAGGAAAAGATGATGCACAGGGAGACGTTTAAACATTTGTTGTTCTGCTTAGCAACAACAGGCTTACATGGTTAAAAGACCCATAACACAAGAAATGCAGCGACATAGTTGTTACCTATTATGAATAGTTCACATTCTTCAGCTCTTCATGTACTTCTGGTTTGCCATTTAACCAGCCTCACAGCTTCCTGGTAGATACCCCACGTTTACATTTTGTACAACTATCAGAATTTGTATTACCTAGAACACTAAGCATCTTGTGAGATAATATTTCGAGGCTGTTTAAACTGGTTAACTGACTTCCAGAGGGGACAAGTTACACATTCAAAACAAGACATAGATTCCCTTTCCTTATTACGACAGAAAGAAAGAAAAAAAATCATGCTTTCCTCTGTGCTATCTGCAATATCACTGTATTGTAATAAATACTAGTTCTGTTCACAGATTTTAATCACATTAATACCTCTTTGCTCTGTGTTTATTACTCTCATCATGTGTCTCATCACATAGAGTAAAAACCTTTGCAGGAATAGTTCTACACTATACACATACACAAAAATTAATATAACAAGGGACCTGTCTAAATAGCAGTGTCAAAGAAAATAGAGGACAAATTAATGAATGGCAGAACATTTGCATCTACAGACCAGAGTCCTGGCTGGCCCCCCAAGTCCTACTTTCCAAACAAAGACCTTGTATTTATTCCCATATAATCACTTTTTTATAATTCTTCTGTTTCAAAGACTCTAAAACTGGGGTTTGATACATACAAGTTAACATAAAATATCTTTCCCAGTCGCATGGAGGAGGGGAGTGGGAAATCTGTTGCATGGAAAAATAATTTGTCAGACGTTTCTTTTTCCATGTACTCCGCTGCACCATATGTGGGGGCTGGAAGAGAGCCCAAGAACATCTGCCACAGACTTTAAAACCCCTAATAATAGCACAGCTGGTGTCCCCAGCCTAATGATCTCAGCACAGACTCACGTGAGCACTCCTGACTCTGGCCCCCAACCCAGGCAAAGTGCAGGAACACTCAAAGGTTGGACGGGTTCATTCATTCTCAACTCGATCTGCATTTCACAAAAGAGCCAACACAGAGAGCAAAATGCTTATATTTCACTCAGTTCAACACTCACTGTTTCCATAGGATTTCCCTACACTCCTTTCATTAAATGCCAGTTTAGTAGAGCATTCCCTCTTCCACAAAGTGAAACTACTCAAGAAAATAACTGCAAGTCCCTGTGACCCAGGGTGAGAAACAAAAAATGCTCTAACATCATTTAACTGTATTACAAAGATGTGGGTTTGGGGTTTTTTCCCCTGCTAAATTCATGCACAATCTTCCATTCCTGTCCATTTATTTTACTTACAAATAGATATTTCTACTTGCTTTATTTTAAACATGTTCAAAAGCTGATTTGTAGAGGAGAAAACCTTTATTTCCAAGAGAAAAAAAATAAAATACAAAAGGCAAAAGAACAAGAAATTCAGGCAATGGAATAAGGTTTTAGATCACATAAGGTAGGCATTGAACATTAAAAGGCATTTATCACACAGGTGTTTTATAGAAACATCTGAGATTTCCCGTGCCCAAAGGATGTGACTAGCAAAACAAACTGATGGACTCTGTGAAGGTGGGAAGAAGTAAAGCAATGTTTGAGTGGGGTGAGGAGCTGGAGACTCCCCTCACACCTGAGCCCCCCCTCTGTCCTGTTTACTCTTTCATCCACACAAAAACATAGGGAGCTTCCAGAAGTGAACAGGCACGAGTTCAGTTTATTATTTCATATAATGTGTGCAGATGCACCCATTTAGGCTAGACCTGAGCAGCATGAGCACAGACAGGAGAGGCAAGCATTCCACAGCCAGGTTTAGTCACTGGCAATGCATGACCGAGTAGCTACTTAGCAAATTATTGTATCCACAGTAACAACAGACCAAATCCAAATTCCAAGGACAACCCATTTAACCAGTCTACTATAAAACACCAATACGTGACACTAATGTCCTCATCAAAGAATGTTTTCATTCTCATTGCCCAGGGGAGAGAAAGGGGACAAAAAACCCAAAAGCAGATAAAGACAACACTGTAAATTCCCACACTGTCCAACAATGTTGGCCCACTTTAAAACAAGAGCCATTTAGCAGATAATCTTTCTTAATTTGCACCACATCGCTGAACAACAAAGGGAAAGAGAAGAGAAAATACAGAGCAAGTTACTTTTCAGTTTTATACAAAAGCACTGAAGGCTGAGAAAGGCTAATAACCAAGATCAGCCCAGTTACAGTAATCAGTTTGGCTGTGACAAACACGCTTACAGTCATCTATCAGTTATGTGCCTTAATCCTCTGCTAGCCCTGCCTCTCATCTCTCAACTTTTCTCAGAGCTATCAAGATACATTTTAGGCAGCATTTTTTTTCCTCCAGTCTCACAATTGGGCTATTAAACTACACACATGCTCTTATTTCTGGCTTCACTATGAAAAAAAAAGTATATTTTAAGAAACTAGGCAAACCGTCCACCCTTTCAACCAAAATCTGAACAGCAGAAAGAACTAGGTCAAAGGAGAAACAAAAACCTGCAGCAGAAGAGCATCTATAGGAAGAAAAGACGGCCTCAAACAATATAAATTTGATAGTAAGGTCTTAAAAATACCCAAAATCGTGCATCACAGCTGCCCACAGAAGGCTGTATGTATCTGGTCATGCAGCAGATGTTTGACAGCACAAATAAAGCAAACCCACTTCATTTCCACCTTAAACTGTAACTGGGGAGGCAGCCATGCAATGGCAGCAACAGCTGTGTCACAAGTGTTGACCATGGCAAAGACTTGGCCTGGCACCAGTAATGAATTACACTGCTTTTTAAAAATAAATTTGACATCAGACACATTAAAAGGGTCTTCTGTTGCTGTGCCTGTTACTTGTGTAACAGATACAGTAACTACAAATATGACACATGATGCCCTTCAACTTGGCAGAAAAGACCATCGTTGACAAAAAAAAGCATAACATCCCAGAGGCAAAATAAAGAAAAGTTTTTCTGCATAAGTCAGGTCACAGCTGCTGGCTGGGAGTGGGCCCATAACTCCAGATTTTGTTTCCTCACTTGCTACAGGCCCAAACTCCTTCTCCTCTTCTCTCCGGTGCCACACGCTATAGCTCCAAGTCTCGTGACAGAAAACAGGTAGAGACAAGGAATCCTTCTAAGTGGGTTTGTACTTCCACACTTCAAAGAGACAGACCCCAGCCATCAATGCTGCAGTTGCACTATTTAATTCAATACAACAATATCTGCTCACAATATGCAAGTTCTCAGCCTTACCCTGCCAAGCTAGTGATTGGGAAAAGGCCAGGAATCTCAGCCTGCACACTTTCTAGCCCACCTGCATGCCATGTCCTCCTCCTCAGCCATTCCTAATTTATCCAGAAAAGAGTTCTCCCTTCCTGAGTGTTTCAACACGTCCCTTATTAAGCAGCTGCCCTGGCAGAACTTGTATTTTGCTACTGAGGAAACTATAGGCTGGAGTTTAAGACAAATAAGTGTGTTAGACAACAAAGACAGACACAGTGCAAATATTGTCTAACTGTAAAGTACAGTCATTGATAGACACTGTTACCACAACCTGTAATATTTCCTGCCCAGCCCAGCTCCAGTGTGTCTCTGACAGTACTGCTGCAACACAGTCTGGTGAAGATTGAGCTGTTTTAATATTATAAACTAATGGTAAAGCTCATAAATAACACCAGATCACACATACGCAGCCGCAGAGTAGCCTAGAGGCCTTCAAAACCACAATTAAGCTTGGTTAACAAGATAGGCCACTATCTTCCACAGCCTTAATATTCAAAGCTAGTTTGACTCAAACCAGCTGAGCACTTCATATAAAGAGGTGACAGGCTCCAGTGAAAGTCACTCAGCTAAACTTAGCTTGAAGAGTAACAGCCCCTAGAAGTACACACCATGGAATAACCAGCTATTTCGCTATGCCCAGATCCTGTGCCAGTTGATATTCCCCTGTCTTGAGTAAGTATCAAAGCAATAATTAAGAGAAGTGGAAAGCACCCTGATATTATTGCAAATTTGTAATGATTTTTGAGTTGCTCTGTGGACAACAGGCAAAACTTGGACAAAATACCCAAGACAACATCGCTTTGCTCAGCTGCACTAACCAGCGCTGAGCTGATCTGGGTTAACAGACTAACCCAAACTGAGACTCCACCTGGAGTCCTGTGTCCAGCTCTGATGTCCTCAACAGAGAAAGGACATGGAACTGTTGGAACAGGTCCAGTGCAGGGCCACCNTCTTCCTTGTACTATTTCCCAAGCAGATCTCCTATTTGCAAACCTCTTCTTCTAGGTGCAAATGGGAACCGCTCCAAAGACAGTGCTAGTTCTCCCAAGAAAACCATTTGCTCCTTTTCGTGCCTTCTTCTCACTTAAGCTGCACACACACTTTACCACAAAGTATTATTCCCCAGGGCACAATGAAGAAGTTACAAAGTGGAAGCACCAGTGCCTAAGTATTACGAGAGCCACTTGCAAGTGCAGAAGAGAAGAGCTGTTTCATGTTCTCATCTGCTTTGTAGTCTTTTGGAAGTATGCAACTACAAAAGCTCCATACAGAGTAAAACAAACACACACTGGGCAGAGCTCACGTCAGCAGAGATCTCTTCTTAACCTGAAGGTCATGTTGTCAGCATTGCAAACGTGGAAGCAGCTGCTGACATTTTGACATGGTCCACATACTGCAGCAGGCAAGATCCAAGAGACCGTAATTCAGTTGACACATTTGAGGTGTCAAGGATTCCAGACTCTTTGACCTCCACAGCTGAGGTACTGTATACGCCGACTATATTCGGTCAGGTGCACTGCTGTATCCAACAACAGCGATTTGGGCTCTTTTTTTTAATTTGAATTAAAAAGCAGAGAAGCCCAGATGTCAATAAAGGCTTGCAAGACAAAATACTAGCCATATGGACTAAACATCGTGTCTTGTAATGTAATGAATCCTTCCAAATTCCACTCCTCCTCCCTCAAAACATACCCACCCCATCACAACAAAACTTTCTCCTCCACCTTTTTCACTTCAGGCACACCAAGGATGATCTTCACACCAACAGCAATAAGTAACCTGTTTAGCCATTGTGATTCAAGTCTTGTTTCTTGTTCTAGAGAGTGAAGAGGAAATGATGTTGAAGTTAGACTCATTTTGCTGGCTCCTGCAATTATTTCCCAAAAGAGCAAAGATAACCTTCAAGACAACAACAGCAACAGACAAACCACCAGACCCTTTAAAAATCAATAATCCACAAACTCACGATTTGGACTTTACTCAAGGAACCACTCCTGAGTTAGAGCCATATTCTGCTTCTCATACTTGATATGTATTTACTCTGTAAATATCAGCCTCCAGTTTCTATTAAGATCTATTTTCCAAGAGGTGGAGTTTACGTGTTCAGAAATGCCTTTTTTTCAGATCAGTTTTAACCAGCACTTTATGAAGTTTTTGTTAGATACAGAATACAGTTAAGGAGCACAATTTCTTTGGCCACTAGAGCCATCTCTGGGGTTTATTATAAAGTCCGAGATACTGCTAAAGTTTTCCTAGACAGTTTCTCAGTATCTTTTGTGAAAAGTTACTTAGAGAAGGCATTTAGTAAATAATTATTTCAATTTGGAGTTTTGTTTTTTTGAAGAGTTAAATCTTAAATAAGACCTTCACTTGCATTTTATCTATTCTATTTGACCTTGTTTGTTAATTTCTCTTTCAAATGCCTCTGTGTAACTAGTTACTACCAAGAACTTTACAAACCATTAACTGATTCCCTGTTAAGAAAAAGAGATTGCCAATTTCCCTCTTTGAGCCCTTAACTGAGGGGATGAAGGTAAATCTGTAACACTTCACATAGAAAACAAAGCCAGAGAAACAGTATGAAAAAGATTTAATACTGTTAATTTTTAAAAAAGAAGCAGTTTCAAAAAAAAAAAAAAAAGCAGGGAGAAAGAGTAGAGAAGATTAGACAAAATGTCAGAATTCATAAAAGATGCTTATAAATGTCTTTAGTGCCCTTTAAGAACATTCAATGCCTTAATATTATGAGATCCCAAGAGTCCAAAATCCTTTTGCTTCTCCAGTGTTAACCAACAACATCCTTGAACAATGCAGTGTCCAAACCAGTCCCTCCCAAAGTCTATTCTTTTGCTTCACAAATACTAAATTCCAAGTTGCCACACAACCGTCCTAGAAGTTTTTTAAATCACAAAACAGTTTCCAGTTAGAAATCAGGGCAGTCAGAACCACCAACTCCCATTTAGAAGAGAAATTAATTAGAATTCAAATCAGAGCCAGAACAGGCTGAAGCCCTGCAATTTCATGCCTTCCTGACTTCTGGAGTTTGAAGTATTCTGGAATTCAGTTTAAGACCTTGCTAAATCAAAAAAGAAATCTTTTTTGGCTGTATTATAATGACCCCTTGCTTATCTTTTCCAGAGAAAGGCCCGACAAACAAACAGGAGAGCACAGCATGACATCTGCGATAACAAGTCATGTTATAAGCTGATCATTTTCCTGACTATGCAGCCCCTCCTATTTCCTCTTACTCATTTCTCCTGCTACAATATTATATCATGCCTTAATCTTCAAGTTATCCCCACTGGTCATAGGATCAAAACAATAGGCTTGCCACTGGGTGTATTGAGGAATTTCCTCTTTGGCTTCTTGATGAGGTAATTAGTGCTAATTTACCATCTCAGATAACAGAAATAGGACAGAGTATTCAATCTTCCCTGGGCAATCTTGCTAACCAAGATGACTAAAATGAGGTTTGCCACTTTCTTATATTAAAAAACCAACCCACACAACTAGCAAATGATAGAATTTCAATAACATGAACTCACATTTTTAAGGGCAGCTATATAACTTCACTAAATACTAATTGGCCTTGCCTACACACTGCTGCCTTAACTTTGTACCATCTCTAACATTCATCTAATTCCCTGAGAAACACAAACTGGCAAAAAAACCCACTAAAACCAAAGAAGTAAAAATAATTTTTCAAAACCTGTTTTTCCAGTTTGCCTCCATGGCTTATTTCCCTGCTGGGTACCAGTCAGCACAGAAGTCCTCATACAGACTTCATGGCTTGTACCACTCCATCACTCCATGTCAACATGATCAGGAATGCAATCTGGTGGGAATGCTAAGCCAAGGGGATGGAGGTTAGGAGAGAACACAGGATGGGTGCTGTAAGATGGTTTTCAGCTACATCAGCTCTCTCAGCTGGGCCACTGCATGCCCACACAAAAAGCAGTGCATGAGGTAGGGGTAAGGATGAGGAAGAAACACTGTCCTCTTCTGCAGCTTCAGTTATTGCCAGGAAACCACATTTTTAAGAGTCAAACCCCTAAACTAAGGCAGGGACATCTTTCACTAAATAAGGTTGTTCCAAGACCTGTCCAACTTGATCCTGAAGACCCCTGGTGCATCCACATCTTCTCCGTGCCTATCATTTAAGGTTATAACATTAAGATACATTTCCTGCCATCAGGTATCACCAACAACAATCTGGGAACAGTAACAGCATAGAAAATATCCCTCAATTAACAAAATAGGATCATAATAAAATCGTGAATGCTCAATTTAAGAAACCCACTCTGCTTTTTGGATATATATTCAGCAGCCATACCCAGTGGCATCCATCTGCCTCCTCCACCAGGGCTGAGAAGCTTTTCGTTAGCCAGCTATCACCTGTGAACTGTTATTTCTACATTTATTCTTTTTGATCTTTGCCTTTGCTTACAAATATCCCCAGCTTTAACACATTACTCATTCCACAAAAGCAGTTATCTAAATTCCCTTTTTTTTAAAAA